>ML663009.1:15617925-15866816 GCA_007570785.1 Antilocapra americana
TATTACAAACTAGTAATAGTAATAGCAAATTACTATTACAAACTAGTCTACCTCAACTAGTTGCGTTACCTTGGGCAAGTCATTTCAACATTCTGGTCTCACTTTTTTTATTTTGCAAATACAAAAATTGAACAAGATGATCTCCAAAGCCCTTAAATGCCTCAATTTCATGATGCTATTATTTTAAGTCTATGAAGTATTTACAATAAATTAAATGAACGCAGCTTCTCAGAAAAAAGAAAAGCTACAGCAATAAGGACAGTAGGCTAGAAAAAGTAAAAAAAAAAAAAAAAACAAAGACCTAGGATTCAAAGAATCTGAAAATCTCCCTAGCCCCCTGGACCAAGTCCAGATTCAATTACACAAGGGTTGTTTGGGGACAATAGAGAGGGAGAAATATGAAGGGTCCTTTGATCATCAAAAGATGATCTTTCTGCTTAAAAACTTAGTATTCCTATACTCTTTCTGATTCTAAACACACACACACACACACACACACACACACATACACAAACAGGAGCTCCCACATAAGCACACATATCAAATGTTTTAATATTGACATGAAAGAGAAACAGAAGACACTTATTTTGCCGTAATAAAGGCATTTTAAATCCAGAGAGAGTGATTTGGTTTTAAGCTTTTAAAGAAATAGCACCATATCCAATCCTTAACACCTCCTCTGTAATACAAAACCTCCAATAGCTCTTAAAATTGTGGCATTTTCTTATGAACAGAGAGAAAAAATTGTGCTACTATTGCAGCAACATCTAAACAGTTTCCTGTAAACTTTCTGTGATGAAAGTCATAGAATTTATGATAAAACCCTGTAGAGTGGTGAAACAAATTCTTTCATATTTATCATTCATTTTATTCAGTGTGCATTTTGAAGGAAAACCTTTTAAGAACACCAATAATGTGAGAAAGCTACAACAACTAAATTTATTGTTAAGTATCGCATCACTGGTCCTCCTGGGAGTTCAGGAAGAAAGCTTAATTCACATTTTCTAACACATTGGAGAGCTTTCCAGAGATGTGATGGCCCACAGAGGCAAACCATCCAAAGCACACTGGAATCTCAGAGATAGTGACAGAGAAATATCACTTCGTTTAATAAAAGCAAACTGAAGTTACCCCTCCCCCCCTCTTTTTAAACAAAGTACGAACTCTTTCTTACCCCATTTTTCTCCTTTCCTTCCCCCGCCCTTTCCTGTTTCACCTGACTAAACTGTAGGTATTTGTTCCATCACCTGACTTAGGGGCTGGCTAGAAATATTAGGGAGAAAAAAAACAACAATCTACCATTGTTACATGAGACAACAACCTTTCATGTCCTTGAAGCTCACCATGACCTTTCATCTTTCCTATCCCCAATGGTCTCTCCTGACAACTAAAACTACACTCAGTTGGGCTGAATTCCAGATCGTCATAAAAAGAACCCTGTCCTTTCAAAACAAAACCAATTTTTACACCAAGGTGGGGGAGAAACACAAGTCCATTGTTCCCTCACAGATGGAAGTTGGAGTTACTAAGGCAACTGCTCTAATCCTCCTTTTTACCACCTTTTTCACATCACTGGCCTATCAAGTATGCTACCTTTTAACTCATAAGCTCAAAAGCTGGTAGTCTAACTGGCTGCCCTAATTAGCTACGATTTTCACACTACAGACAACATGATGAGCTAATCGAAATTTGCAAAATAATGACGTACCTCCAGCAAATATTCCTCCTCCTGAGGCCCAGTCTTAGAATAACAATAATGAGGCCATTATTAGAGAAGGGCATTAAAATGCTGCACTGCTGCTAAACAGAGAACTTAATTGTTCTGGTCTTGTCCATTGAATCAACAACCTATTGTTGTGGACTTGAAAAATAAAGGACTGGAGAATGGGTGCCATGATGATTGGTCTGTGCGGCCATACCGGCACTCTGCAGAATTGTTTTCTTTTGAAACTCTTGATGGACTAGTAGTTTTGTTTAAAAGTAACATAAAAGGCGATTGTCTGGATAAAAAGTCCTATTTATTGAAATCCTTAGAAGCAGTTGCATGGATTTGTTCGTGACCCCTGAGATAAAAACATAGTGACCATAATAACACCATTTGTAGAGAGCCCTGTGACCACTGCCTACAGTAACATAAGATAAGAGACGGTCTTTTCTATCTACTGTAGGAAGGAAGGAAGTACTTCTGAGCAGAAAACAAGAATGATAAAAGGTCAAATACTGGGTAAAGCTCATTAATCTCTGAAGAAAGACTTAAAAATAACGCTAATTTAGGAATTCAGCACAATCGCTACAGATTCAAGCACACGTAAAAAGGCTCACAGCTCCTTTTCCCCCCCCTCACTTTTGGGCTTCTTTCCTTTGGTAAAAAGAGGATTAAAATAAAGTGATTATTAAATAACCATGCCAAGGTGTCTCAGAATAACATGGAGAAGAAGAAACCCGAAGGTTTCTGGATAATTATTCTTATGGTCACCCCAGTCTATAGCAAGAAAAATAAAATACTCAAGTTGAAGGTTAACCACTGTAAGATTCGTAGCAGTAGAAAAGCACTGTTTGCACACTGCAGAAGTGTCTTCGAAATGGGAGTCACAGTACATGTTTTCTGTCAAGTCAGGTCAGGATTTTAGGGTTGAATTGTGGTGGGAGGGAGTATACTTTTTGTGAGTAGGGATTTGAGGTGGGGTCTGTTTGTTTTTTAACAGGTGAAATCTGCATTATATAAAAATGTATTAAATTGTAAATAAGACCTCTTGCTTCATTCAATCTGTTCTTTGCTTCATTTATCTTCATCTTGTTAGGCTAAATTAATTAACAATCTCACTGTTGCACACTTTCTCTTTTCATTACATCAAATAATGGCCTGTATATGAAGAAAGCCCTCACCACGGGAATTCTGCAACTCTACTGCTAAGGAGAGTTTCTGCGTTTCAGTGTAGCAATAATAACTAGATACATGCATTTTGTAAGTATTTATTAAATTTACTTTTCATTGCTAACAACCAATTAAGTACCCAAGTTCCTAACATATTATCATCAAAAATTAAAAAAGCATAGGTTAGAAGTTGCAAGATACTATAAAAAGAGGGGAAAAAATCACTTTGTATATATCCCCAATCAGGTTTCACCATAAATGTCACCCAAAATAAGAAGAAACACATGCAAATTGGGCAGGTATGTTTTCACAGATACAATACAACACTGCATAAAAGGTTTAAAAGACACACCCCAAGCTGTTCTGCTCCTTGCTTTGGAATGTCTAACACGTGATAAATTGGATGATTAGAATTTCATTGGTAAATCCCATTATTTTAAATCTATAAGAGTGAAATGTGTTAAACTCTTTTGTAAGTTTTCTTTCAACCTGAAACACTGTGGCATCTGGAGCTATGCAAATGGACAAAACAGTAAAGCCCTTTTTAATCTTTCCCTGATCAACCAGTGCTGCTTTCTCCAATCACAGCTTTGTGCGTGATATCTTTCTGCTAGCATTTCTTATTTAATTAAAACAGACACTGACAGAAGGACATGGATTAGTACTGTAATGATGCATTTACTTAGATTAATCGGAGGCTCCTTTTAGAGTAATGGCTTAAACAAAGAACAAAAGGAAATTGTTATGAAACAGCCTTTTATCCCAGGCAAAGGTCGCATTATGAGGTTTTTAATTTTGTCAGCTTCTGTTATACTCTGCCTTGCTAGTGGAACATGAGAAGTGCTTTTACCCCCAATAAAGCCAGTTATTATAAAAACAGCCATTAAAGCTGCAAATTAAAATGTCTGATTTTAAAACAGGTTACTTAGCTTTCAGAATCCTCTAATTAGCATGTTGTACATTGTTGTGCAGAAAAGAAGACTAAAATGCTAATGACCTACCGCCAGGTGACCACACTGCTGTGCAAAATAATAAGGACCTTTCCAAGTAATATGATGAATTAACCAAGTACAGAGGCCCCGTGCAGTAGCACCCCTTCTCCGAGTACAGGTCCAGATGAATGCAGGGCCGTAACTGTTAAGATGTGTTCAGTAATGCCCTGCCTTGGGCCAGGCGCTTCTGATTCTCAGTCAGCTACTTTTCATATATTCACTAAAAAGCAGACTTATTTCTACCACAAGAGAAAGTGAATGAAATAGCAATACTATATAAAAAGTCTGAAAATAGAAAAGACAATAGTCTTTTGATTTCAAAGCACAAAGAATTAAACTACCATGCCCCTAACAACACTATCTCTTTGCTCTTTTCCTCAGATCTTTCCCTCACTCTAATACATTGCATTTACAGAGTATAAAAATGGAGTTAAGGTTTTAAAGCTAGGTCTTCAATCACATTTACTTTTATACTACACTGTCTCTAAATGATCCAAAGTAAATCCAGTTTTCCTTTTCCTGGCCTTATACATCCCCTGTTTTACTGACTCCACCCACCACTGCCCTTCCCTCTAGTCAAAATCTGCTCTGGAAAAAGGACATATAGGCATTTGTATTTCTTATCATATGAATGTAACTCAATTACTTGCACTACTTTCATTTTCTGCCTTATCTTTATTTATGGACTGAATGATTCTGTGCCCCCATAAGACTTAACAAAAATTAGCTGAATATATACTTTAGGTGGGGCTTCCCAGATAGCTCAGTGGTTAAAAAGAAAAAAAAAAAATCCACCTGCCAAGCAGGAAACACAGATTCGATTCCTGGGTTGGAATGATCCCCTGGAGAAGGAAATGGTGATCCATTCCAGTATTCTTGTCTGGGAAAGCCCATGGACAGAGGAGACTGGCAGGTGATAGTCCATGGGGTCACAAGGAGTCATACATGACTTAGTGACTAAACAACAAAACATTCTTGGAGGAGGGGTTATTTCCAGAGTTCCAAAAATCAACCTGCCAAGAAAACATATTCCACCTTAAATCAAATCTTACCCAAGTATCACTGAGTGGTTGGATCTACTAATTTCTTGAAATCAACGTGAACCATATATTGTTTTTGGAACAAGAGAAATCTCAGAATCGTCTGTGACATTTGCTCAGTTGAGTGTTTAAAACCACCTGAGGTTGTTTCACTTCTCTATAGCCACAAGAATGTTGCAGGTTCAAACCACCCCGAAACTCAATGGCTTAATAAAAGCATTTGTTTAGTTCATGTGTTTGAAGACTAGCTGGGTATTTCTTCTGGCTTTAACTGAGCTTACCAACACGTCTTACAGTTGGCTGGCTTTTGGCTGGCCTAGAATGGCCTTGGATAGGACAACTAGAGTATCCTACTCTATATAGACTCCACTCTATATAGCTCATCCTTCAGCATACAGGCCCAGGCCTTCTCCTCTCTTGTGGACAGACAAGGACAAGAGTGTAAATAGAAATGCACAAGTGCTTTTTGCAAACCTCTACTTACATCACACTAACATCCCATTGGCCAAAGCAAGTTAAGCGATGGATCCCAGAAGCAAGAGGTGAGACAGAATGCCCTATCCAGAGTAGAAAGGGCACTCTAGAGTCTCATGGCAAAGGTCACAGATATAAAGAAAGATGAAGGAGAATTGGAGCCTTTAAGACAATCTATCTTAGCAAAGAAGTCCAGGTCATTTTGATGATTCCCAAAATTCTTAAGTAGAAGTTTCTGTTTTGTTCCTTTTTAACTAATTTAGTCTAGATGGCTACTCAAAACTGATATTTTTATTTCAATAAGTGGCAAAAACATTTTAAAAGAAAACAATTAACAACCTCACCTCACTTATATCCATTGATTTCCAACTTAAAAATTACAAAGTTAATTCTAAAATATGACCTTCACCATTTATTTTTGCTTACCAACTTGTGACTCAGTTATTCTTTGATAGAAAGTTTCAAAACTACAAACCTCTATCTCAAAACCTCAATTCCATCCAGGGAAGCAGCTAAGTCTGAGGAAATATCTAGTGGATGCTGTACCCAGAATTTTCTTCACTGCATGTCAGAAAGCACAAATGTTCCACTTCACAGAATATCAGCATACAGTATATCACAGTCCTTCAGCACAGCAGCCATAGCCACAAATAGCAGTGCTTTAAAAAAAAAAAAAATTTCCTGAAGCCAGACCCTTAGCACTCATATCCCTATTGTTTTTCTAATTTCTCTGACTGTGAAAAAGGAAAGCAAAGAAAATCTTTGCTCTCACAGGGCTATATGATAGAGTATGTCCTAGGATAAGATGATTAAGAAACTAATTTTAAATTCTACAAATTCTCTGTTCCTGACAGTATGAAGCAAAAGATCAATGAAGTAGTCATGGTGGCTACACAGATTTCCCGTAGTTAATATGGCAAGGGCCTTACACATAGTTCTGGGGAGATACCTAGAGCCAGTTAACCAGTCTTTCCACTCAGAAACACTCGTCCACTAGGAGAAGGACTGATTACTGGGCAGAATTCCTAACCCCTGTGGCAAAGGAGATACTATCCTACATAGCATCACTCAACAATTATCCCTGTGAGCAATTAAAATAACCAGTGAGATGGGTCTCCAAAACGAGCCTTCAGCCATTCCTTCATTCGAGCCAGCACTGACAGTGCTGCCAATGCTGGCACCAACACCCAGAGAGCCCGGCAGGAAGAAAGGCCAGCAGAGCTCAATCTTGGTCCA
This sequence comes from Antilocapra americana, assembly GCA_007570785.1. Classification (NCBI taxonomy): domain Eukaryota; kingdom Metazoa; phylum Chordata; class Mammalia; order Artiodactyla; family Antilocapridae; genus Antilocapra; species Antilocapra americana. The sequence continues at coordinate 15,624,543 of ML663009.1, forward strand.
AAGTTACTAAAAAGGAAACTAAGTGACATGGAGAAAACTAGCCTAAGAATTACACAATTCATAAAGAACAGAAAAATAATAGCATAATAAAATGCCTTTTAATCCCCTTTTGTTTTTCCACATTCCTGTACAACTCATTTCAGTAATAATTTTGCTTACAAGTGATGCCCTCAATTATCATTTGCCTTTTATAAACAAGGATGATACCTGGCAAGCATGCAGTTTGCACTGGTTTTCTAATGCTTTGATCAACCAAATCTTCTCACCTGGTCTTCAGCAAGTATTAATCGTTATAGCAGTGATCCAAGGCCATGGAACAGAGCAAAGCTAATAGGGTCCATATAAGAATCAAGACAAGCATTGTGCCCTCATTAACACTGGGTTCTAAATAAACAATAGGCCCAAGTTCAGAGAGCTGTACTAATTCTTCTCAATAGAAGCAGCTTGAGTTTAACTCAAAAGTTCCTTTTAAAGTCTCTTTGTTTTGACAGAAAGGCAGAAAGAAAAAAACAAAAGCACCTCAATATCAGAAACGGAAAGGGCCCTAGAAAACAAGGATGAAAAAGGAAAGATTGAACTCCTTAAGAACGTAATCTTTGAATATCTAGTACCTGGTATACAGTAAGTGCTCAAAAGCACTGTGTTTAATTAAACTGTGATACATTTAGAAGAATAGATAAGGACAGAAGAAAGTAAGTACCTCTTTTGTAAAAATCTGCACCAGTAGTCATACCAGATATTCAGAAAGCCCAAACTTGGGAGTTTTTAACATTTGTGTTGAACTATTTTCATAGGATAAAATGAGATGAAACATAGATTGAATTATATGTGGAGCCACACCTAACTTCTCAGACATTTTTACAGAGATAAAAATCTGACTAAAATTAACTCCAAGGAGAAACTTGGAGGAAGAAAAATGTCATAAATGGCTTAATGCAACCAATGGGGTAACTGTGGGGCCTGAAAGAGGAGCGCTATCACTTTGCCTATTAAAGGGCACTAAGGACATAAATAGACTAATTGGAATGTATTTAAATCTCAATCATGTTCAGCTCCACCTTTGGTTCAGGAGGCTTTTTCATTGTTCAGTTAAACATTCTCTGATAATATATTCCCTAATCAATGTCATCAACCTGCTCTCCTCTTATCCCACTGATCACCCCACAGGTCTGCCAAAAATATTCAGAGATAAACACCCAAGTAATTTCACAGCTATGACATAGACTATACAGGCAACTTTCATGCTTCATCAACATTTTCTCTATCCCCAAATTCCCCCACAAATTCACAACCTTCTCCACCAAAAAGCAGCTATCTTAGGTTGATGTTTCAAAATATTTTAAGGGTAAAATATTTTTCCTCCTGCTGCTGCTGCTGCTGCTAAGTCGCTTCAGTCGTGTCCGACTCTGTGCGACCCCATAGACAGCAGCCCACCAGGCTCCCCCGTCCCTGGGATTCTCCAGGCAAGAACGCTGGAGTGGGTTGCCATTTCCTTCTCCAATGCAGGAAAGTGAAAAGTGAAAGTGAAGTCACTCAGTCGTGCCCATCTCTTAGCCACCCCATGGACTACAGCCCACCAGGCTCCTCCGTCCATGGGATTTTCCAGGCAAGAGGACTGGAATGGGGTGCCATTGCCTTCTCCGATGTTTTTTTTCCTCCTAGTTAGAGTTTAAACTTAAATGTCTCTAGGAGATATAATACTATGAGTTCTTTTCACACTAAGATGTATATGACTTTCAGCTCATTTTATAAAGTCAGAATATCCTTGATTTCAAAATAAAAACATTATAAATAGGGAAAATTAAAAATATCTCATTTATGAACACAAATGCAAAAATCTATTAAATAATAACTAATTTTATAGTATAAATGAAAATCCATCAAGAATAAATATGTTTTAATCCTAATAATCCCAGACGGTTCAGAAAATCTGCCAAAAACACCACATGTTCACAGATTAAAGAAGAAAAATTCTATTGAGTGACTGAACAACAATGTGAAACCGTATTTTTTTCTATTGTTTCAATATAAATGTGATTTTTAAATCTAACCAAATAATAATAATAATGAAGGTGTATGTGACCACTACAGTATACTATCCTGTGAGCATGTTTGGGTAGGGAAAATAAATAGACAGTGAGTGACTGAAAAGAGAGAGCGAGAGCACCACATAGAAAGCTTATAGTAAGAAGAAAGAAATGGATGTTAGAAACAGGATTTTCCCAGAAATTTTCTTCATTTTAAATTTTATTTGATGTGGGCTGCAAAGTTGGAGGTCATTAGAGGAAAAGAGAAATCCTTCAGAATGTTAGACAATAAAACTTCAAAATCCACTACCTCAGAAATCCACTCATGCGACTAAGTGTGCATGCAATACCAAATGTGCCATTGTCTGCAAGAACTCTTAAAGGGTAAGACTTTCACTACACTGACTTGTTCTCAAGATAGTTCTAATGAAGACCTTACTCTTGTGAACTAGTTAACACCCTAACTTCTAAACATGATAATTTCCTAATGAGAATATCAATACCCAAAAGACTAAGATCTGAGGACTTTTAATCTGAGGAACACATCTGTAATCTGTAAGAATTAGAGAGAAATCAGTGCCAACTTTGACCTTGGCACTTAAGGTTTGCCAAGTAAAAAGACCACATTGATTGCAATTATGAATCCTTAAATGCCAGGAAGGAAAGAAAGAAGACCAAGAATCTTATTTTAATGTTTCTTTTTTAATTTTTCTAAGCAATAATGTCATATTATAAAATGGCCCAGCATGTTTTTAAGAGAGATGGTCAAATATCAACCTACTCTTTACATAGATATTTCAAACAATGTGAAAGACAAATAAAATGGGACCCTCCTAAAAGGCTATGTATTAAATATAAATTAAAAACACTACCCATTTAAATGCAATTTACCAAAGTCAAGTAGAATTTGTATAACTATATTTGGAGAGTAAATTTTCTTTCAAATTCAGATTATTTTTTTCTAAGAAAATAGCAAAATTTGTACTGTAATATCCATTTCTGTTTTGTAATTTCCAAACTCATGAGAAGATCTCTAATTTGAAGTAAATCCATTAAAGTCTATCTTAAGTAGAATTATATATTAATGAATTAAGATTAACATATGAAAATGTAACAAACAGAGGATATTCCTTCAGAGCATAGGTAAATAAAGTACTCTCTCCATTTCCTGCCCAAGTTGTGAATCTAACTGCAATAGACAAATGAATAAAAATTTCAACTACTTTTATTTAGGAAAAAGGAAAATTGCTTTTTTAACCTATAAAAAATTCATAAGCTTGTTCTATTTTCAAAACAATATAAACTTAAAGTCTGGAACTTATCAAGCTATATAACTTCACTTTCACTTTCTTTTTTGGCTATACTAAAATTACCTTAGTAGAAACTATTCTTATTTAAACAGTAATGACTTTCATCATATCACCCATACTCATTAACACTCATGGAAATTAAAGTGGAATAAATAAATTATACATATGAGATGAGTCAATGGATATAAAAATATTTCTCCAAATCACATGTATACACCCACCTCATGAGTCGTGTGCCAGTTGTGCAATTCTGATTGCATGTTAGAACACTTGTAGTTTTAAGTGATAAAAAACCAACTCAAACTAGCTATATCAAAAAATAATTTATTGACTCAACATAACTGAAAGTCTTGGCTTCTGACACAGCTGGATCCAGTGCTAAAGTAATGTAATTAGGAGTTGGTCTCTCTTCTTCTCTCAGGCAGGTTCTCCTGCTTAAAGGGCAAAGATGGCTAGCAGAAATCCCAGATTAATAATCACAGTAAAATGACTACGGTCCTTTCCCAGTAATACCAGAAAAGATCCCAGATTAACTCCCATTGGCTTGGCTTGGATAACATGCTTATTTCTGAACAAATCGTGTGGCCATGAATATGGAATGCCCACTCCCCATGACTTGCGAAGGTAAATAGCTTTACCTCAATCACATTTACCAAAAATGAAAGAAAGCTGTTCCCCTAAAGAAAATAAGGGTGCTTTTTCCAGGGAAAATGCTAGACAGGGAATATAATAAATGATCTGTTAGTTATGAGTTTCTTTTTCCAATAATTATTACAGTGAGGTAACTTCAGGGGGAAAAAAACAACTGCAAACTCTTCATGGCAATACTAGTTGCAAAGACTTCTTTGAATTGGTTTTAGCAGTCCCAAAGATGAACAAAAATTATGACACTAGCCATTCTTAAGACAAATGAGAATAAAAGAATTTTTCTTTTGATAATTTTAGTTCCATTCTCTTACTTCAGAGCCAGCTATCCCAAAGCACTCTTTCAATCCTTAGCCATTGTTAAGTTTAAATTCTTAGAACACTTGCAAAGATTTATAGAGGCCTAGCTTCAGCTACTGTTTCTAGAAATTTCTATTCATGGGTCCCTGAGAACTACAAACACTTCTTTGGAGCCCAGATAAAAACATTTTTCTTTATGAAGTCAAGTAAACCAACAACTTTATTTTGAATGTAGCTCCCATATAACTTAACTCATTCATCTTAATTTTTATTAGAAAATATATCTACATTTAAATGCATATGCAACAAAAGAATAACATATTAAACATATTAAACTATTATTGTCTGTTTGTATCTTGAATGTTATCATCAAATGCTTTTGTGAAAGTAGGATTTTTACATGAGAAAATGGAAGGAAAGCATAAATGTACATAAAGCCAGGAGAGAATGAAAGGGCAAAGAGTAGCTGAAGCATCAAAGGCAATAATATTCATTTTATGCATATGTTCAGATCACTGACTATGAGCAAACTATTGAGCTGGAGATGATACAAAAAAAAAAAAAAAAAAACAAGCACAGTCCCCACTCCAAAGAACAGAAGAAACATGAGTGGTAATGGTGAGGGTGACATGTCAGTTCTTTTCCTACCCCAACATTACATGCTCAGGGCCCCACAATAAATAACTAGCTTCACATTTTTTAATGTTTTATTCAACTCATCTGCAAATTTAAGAAATTACTTCTTCTCTAACTCCAAGGATAGCATAGAAGCAGTAAAAGCAATCAACATATATAAGAGAAGCTAAATTTAAGAAAAGCAACACATATTAGTTAATTTATTAAAAGGATTGAGAGCGTGGATTTTTGGAATTTTTAATTAACTCAATCAGTATATAATGAGTGCTTACTGAATAGTAGGTACTATGTAGCCATGTAAGTTATTTAAGATGAATCTGACTTGATATCCCTGCCCCACCGAAACCACTTTTGATTAGAAACTAAGGAATATCCACAGAAATTACTAAAAGAGACAAATTGTAAAAAGTACAAAAGGAGAAATGCAAAATACTGTGAGAGTTCAAATGAAGTGAAATCAGAGAAGACTATAGGAGTGGGACTTAAAACATGGAAAGAAATCCTATAAGTAAATATATTTGTCAGAAGTATTTTACACAGAGGAAGGATATGAAATATACCAGAAAAATACAAACTGCTTCTATACCAATTAGTCCAAAGGTATCCAAAAAAATTTAGATGAATATATCCTATTAATACAAGCTATTTTTAATATTCTATACCTTTTTAATACATTGCATTACTAAAATTAAAAGATTTTGAAAGTTATAAATAATGCATGCTAGAATACTTTGGTAGTCATCATGTTCACAATGTAAAAAGAACGAGACTCTTTATATACTGTGTGTGTCAGGCATTATATGCCAAATATACCCAAGATGCATGCTCAACTTTTTATTACTTACATTTCAGCAAATGAGAAATAGTATATTAAGTTAGCCTCCTACACCTAATAGGAAGTACATTTTAATGTTTGAGAGGCTAGACTTATACATTAACTGCCTAACTGTGCAGGTAAGATCTTTATCTCTTCACCATAAAAAACAATTAGGCCTTCATTACCTTGCAGCCAGCAAATAAAATATATACCATTTATGCAAATATATCATTTTTTTTTTATTTAACACAAAAATAACACAGGCAGAATAAGCGATCGATCATGGAGGACATCAGCAAACCTCAAGATCATGTCAATATAAATGGTATGGCACTGGGCAAAATAACAATAAAAAGAACCTAGGAAAAAATAATATCTCCTGACAATATAAGTTGCTGGATTAAAAGTAAAGCCTTGAGGAAGGCTAATGGAATTTGGGATAGTACCTTGATTTTAAACATAAAGCATTAAATTCAGTACATGTGACTTCCCAAGAGATTTTTTTCCCAATATGTTGCTATTTAAAGAACACATACTCATTCCACTAGCCTACCTCTCCCAGCAGTGAATATGATCACAAAGTTTTCTCCATAAGTTGTTAGCACAACAGCTAGTTAAAGGAGAGCTGGAGACATTGTCATGTATAATGTAGTCAGTTTGAAAAATCCCACCTTCACATTTAGAAACAAGCGCAGACTGGAATTCATAATAAGACTTAATAGAAAGAAAATGCATGCCCAGAAAAAGAGAAACTCCTACCAAGCTTCCTGTAGACCGACATGCCAACTTTTCCTTATGGTCAGCCTCATGCTTCTAGCATTATTCCTTAGCAAAGGAAGTATAAAACTACATATAGTTACAGGATTTTTCCAAGATATCTTCTAATTTCTCTAGTATTATAAAATTACTTCTTCAGAATCCTAGTCAGTTTTCCAAGTATGACATTTTAGAAGATCTCACTACCTTCCAAAATATTAAATTTGGAAACCTGGATGTTACCTGACAATTCTTGGAAACAACTGATGGCTAACTTGTATCAGCTGGAGAAGTAAAACTATGCCCAAAACTTTTTAAAATAGGGACTCCTCATTTCAACATGTTACCAGTTAAACCCAGAATTTGAGCTTCAAGTGTCCACAATACTAAATCGTTCCCAATTACATGTTTCAAGAAATTTATACCCTCTTCTCTTGTCAAAATCTCTACTTTCTCACTGATCTACTCAATTACTCATCCCACAAATATTTACTAGATGCTTACTATTTATCAGCCAAGTACTGTAAGTGACAAGAAACCAGAAGGCAATAGGGGCTATAGAATTTGTGGCACAGCAGTAGGGTCCCATAGAGCCACTAACCAAATGCTCTAAATCTGAGCTAGTAACTGGATGGGTAGATTGGCAGACACAGAGACAAATATGTTATAAAAACAAGGTCTTCTACCTTTCACTCTGAACCATCAAATGAAGGGTCAGAACTGCTTATGTAATCTGATGACCCATATTTGTGTTCTTGATACTGGACCAATTCACCTACTCTAAATAAAGCAAGATTTGCTGGGAAAGCTGAAGTATTGTTCTGCTTGAAGAGAGGAAGTGAGCTGCTTCTGATGAGAAGGAACTACACAATAAGATGTAGAACTGAAAAATTCAAATACGATTTCAAAAAAATCTACATATTGGCCCCTTGAATCCAACAATGATTATCAAATTGATGAGAAAGCTAATGGCAAAATATTTACTTTGGGTTCCATTCAGACCGTAACTGCAATGCCTAGGAGCCCATCCACACTCCTGGCCCATCCCGTCAACCAATGGCATATAGTGTTTCCTATCTGAAAGACCAGACACCGGGCTAGAATGTGACTTAATTCAGCAAAACTACACAACTACTCTGGGGTTAGTAACTGGTAAAGAGGTCAGGAAGATCCTTGGAAGGGATTTACAATCCCCAGCCAGTTCAGGCTTCTGCCTAACAGATGATGCCACAGTTTGGAGGATTTAAAAGGATTCTCTTCTCCAAGAGGACTAAAGTCTACACTAAAAATAAAGAAAGATGGAATAAGATAAGAACCAGAATACAGTAGAGGGAAGCAGGAGGAGAAAAATACTTTACTACAAATTTTCAACAACTTAATTTGGAGGGAAAAGAATTCTATTTTAGAATACACTTCTAATTCTTATACTTGAATATATTCTTATTTTTAAAAAGCTAAATGCCCCAACCACTTTGATAAGATAGATATTAGTATACCCACAAAGTACAATGCCCTAAACTTATGCAGATACTAGTACAAAGAAACTGCCCACAATTTGAATGCTTCCAATTTTTTAATTCAAAGTGATCTCCATTTTTAACTCTCTTGGTTTTTATAATTTTTAATACTTTGCCCATTATAAATTATTTCTCTTGTTTATTCTGTAACAAGCTTTCACTCAATGGGTAAATCATTTTGAAATGTTATCCAAACAAATTGAAACTCCTGATGTCAGAGCTTTAAAACGCATGATGAAAATATGAAAGAAAAATGTGCATTTCCTGGGATATTCATCCAGTCAGTCCTTGTATATCCTTATATGCTTGTGAATGCTGAGAATCTTTCATTTTATAGTACAGTCAACGACATCTAAAAATGTATCCGCCTGCTTACACCATCACATCCCAGTAAAGCTATTAAAATTGATACCAAGAAGATAGGGATCATATCAAAGAACAAAGAGATTTGATCTCAAATAATACATAAGTAGAAAGTATTTCTCTACCTCCTTCAAATCAAAATCCATAAAATAATTCTAAACAAGTGATGTAGTAGTTATCATTAATTTATTTTCCTCTGCTTTCTAACACAACAAGAAGCAAAAATAGCCTGTGATCCAAATGCACTGTAAGAGAAGACTAGAGAATTTAAGATCAAGAATTATTATCTTGAGAACCTGGGACTGCTACTCAGGCAATGGTAGCACTACAAAGAAACTCAAAACAAATACCATTGAATGCTTCTACCGAAAAGGCAGAATGTAACAATTAGTGTTAAGAAAAGTGCATCAGGGATAAGAGAAATGGAAGGAAGTGACAAATGTCTACCCTGAAGCTGGCTTGAATCTGGCAGGCTTCCTCATATATTCCTAACAGCATTCAATGGGCCAGATATCCTTGGCTCTCTCTCATCTATTATTTTAGGATTAAAAAAAGCAACAGTAGACAAAAAGTGTACATTGTGGGTTAAGGAAGAAGGGGACTTGGATGCCAGGCTTCAAAGAGTTAAGCACAGGCACCTTTAACTAATATGGAAAATTAAATAGAAATTTTTTACAAGCTGGCACCCGCTTAAATAATGAGATGCATTGTCAGTCCTCACTAAGTGAAATATTTGTGTTGCCATGCAGCTAAACAAATGCCTTTTTTCACTTTCACTTAAGGCAGCCTCCCACTTGTATTTCTCTAAACCGCAGAGGCAGGCCTCACTGGGTAACATGTGTAGTCTGGGCAGCATGTTTCCTGCTGCCCCACAAAAGAAGTATTTATATTAACATTCCAGATACATGGGGAATTACAGAAACTCCACACATTAAAGCCAATGTAAAATTTCTGCTACTTTAATATCTTCACTTTTGAATCAACACAACTTGGCACAGAATGAAATAATACAGTAGCATTAAAATCACTAAACATTCAAGAATGTGACAACATTTTTTTCACATCATTTGCACATTACTATTCATAAGCTATGGCAATTTCCTATATAAAATATGATGAATTCACAAGTATGATTATCAAATTTATGGTGTGTGCTTACTACACCACACATTATGGTTTAGTAGCTTATTTGCCCTGAAGTAACAAAGATTTGCATAGAGTTTAAATGAGTATGGTCTATACAAACTATAGTTAAAATATTATTACAGTTATATGCTTTTCTATATAAGCCAGTAAAAAAAATCATATTTCATTCTTCTTTAGGGCAGCATTTTATTACAATTAAATGAAAAGCTTAGCTCTGCTATTTCTCTGAAAACAAAGTTAAGACCAAAAGAGACAGTTCAAGAATTAGACCTGAAAACCATAGTGAGAAATTTTAAAAATAGAAAATTGTCAAGCCTAATTAAAGCCTAAAGCCTAACTAACTCAAAGCTTAACTAAATATCTTGCTTTATCTCTAGAATAAGAGTACTGTTCCTCTGAGAAGCAAATAAAAAGCCTTCCCAAATACCTAACACAATGATGATGAAAAAACAATAGCTGAATTTTTCTTGTTATTAAACTGCTGTTTAAAATAACCTGGTATTTTAAATCCCATTTCCAGATGTCTTTCCCATACTTACTATCAGTACCATTGTTATAGCTGATCTTAGCTGCCTAATTCAACATAGGATTCCCCCAAATTTTGTAAGAGGTTTTCACATAGTTCAAAGGTAGAGAGTATTCCCAAGAGATATTCTCTTTGGCTCTGAGACGCATTCATTAGAGAAAAAATATAACAGAATGGATCTCTAAATTTTTTCTGAGATTTCTCAAGGTGAATCAGACTCGAGTGTAATTCTCTAATTCTGTCTTTAAACATGACTTGGGAAATAACATTCTTTCTTGAATAATTGACAGCTGTCACAAAGGTGATTGTTCTCTTCTTACTCTGACATTTTAGGCTCTTGCTATAGTGAAAAGTTAAACCATGTTGTTGTTTGCTTAAAAAAAAAAAGCAAGATAAAAGAATTATGGATGGAAGGAAGGAAGGGAAGGAAAAAGAAGAAATTAATTATTTTACCCCAGAGTGAACATAAATTGAGGAAAAGGTCAAAAAAGTGACTAAGATTGATGTGCTATAATTATTTACATTTTTAAGGAAGGCATTTTTTCCTTCTAGTCTAATTCAGGCCTGCATTTGCTTTACATGAGTATTTGAGAAAAACTTCATAAACCCTTTCAACTTGAGACAACAGCAACAAGCTGCATTTTCCAAAGGGAACTCTAAAATAAGTGAAAAATGTGTATTTCTTTCCATTATTATAAAATTTCAACACTGAAGTTGACATCTAAAGACGAAGTGTTTCTGTGGCAAAGGGGTATGTTCAAAACAACTTCCCAAATATATGCAAGTACATCTTGGCATAACACTGTCTAGTGTAGTGTTAACCTCCTCTAGTGAAAGACAACTGGGGAAGGAGGCAAATAAAAGCAAAATTGTGATTCTAGAAGATTCCTCATAAACTAGGTTTTTTTTTTAATTATTTCTCTTCAGTGATAGGACTCCCTATATTAAGCTAAGTTGGGTGAAAAAGTAATTTTTATATTGCATTTTTTTAACTTCTCCAGAACAAGAGAAAAAGTCCATTGCTAATTAAGAGTCCTTTGGGTCAATTACTGTTCAGAAGCCTGCATTGTTCGGCTTATCCCATACCTATATCACAGTTATTTATCAAAGGTGTCTATAAAAGAGAGAGACAAAACAGACCAAGGACAGTGTGTCTTTCAAGCTCAAAAGCACTTAGCAGATTCCTGAGCCTCCAAAGCCTAACAGATTTAACCAAGACTTTTCACACAATCAGGTAAAGAGGGTCAGGCTAGTCAGCAGATGTCCTATTCAGATAACAAAGAGAATATTTTAGTGACAATGTGAGAAAAAAAAAAAAAAACAGAAAATGGACACAAATCCATTGAACCATGTCTCCCTTTTTGCTCTGCAGAACTCAACCTCAAGTCTAACAAGGACATTATCTATACCCTTGAGCAAATATGAAGACAAATGTACATACTCAGCAACAACTATACCAAAATAAAGTACTTCGAGGAATTTAGCATATCATTTTTAAGATAACATTCTGAACTCTACATAGAGATTTAAGAAAAACACAATGACTATATGTTGCTATTTAGTCTCATAGGAAGAAAAAAATGATATGGAAAGATTTTTGCAGTATCACTGGACAATTTATCCTTGATTTCATTTCTAACTTATTAATATATAATCTAGCAAGTCTAGATTACATAAGATATAGAGAATGTACAAACAAGAGATAGTTATTGAAAAACTTTGTAGGGCAGCAATAGAGATGCAGACATAGAGAACAGACTTATGCACACAGAGCTGGAAAGAGAGGGTGGGAAGAATTGAGAGAGTAGCATTGAAACATGTACATTACCATATGTAAAACAGATAGCCAGTGGGTATTTGCTGTATGACTCAGGAAGTTCAAACCAATGCTCTGTAACAACCTAGATGGATGGGATGGGATGGGAGACCGGAGGGAGGTTCAAGAGGGAGAGAACATATGGATATCTATGGTTGATTCATATTGATGTATGGCAGAAACCAACACAACATTGTAAAGCAACTACCCTCCAATTAAAAATAAATAAAAATTTTAAAAAGAAATAGTTCTTAATATTCTAGGCCATTCAATTTCATAGCCCTGAAGAGGTCAACTTATTGTCATGTTAACAAAGCTAACGCCAGCATTTGGTAAAGTCACTTTAGTCCCTACATATGATCCTTCATGATACCCATTTCCTCAATTAAATATCTTAGAAAGTCATAATAATGATGAGGAGAACCCCGTAATATTAAAGAAACCAAGCTGGAGTGTGGTTTTGACCTATAATCAGAGGGGAAATGACTGTTCTTATTCTTTTCAGAGGTCAAGTTTAAAAAAAAAAAAAAAAGAACAGTTTTCAGTTATCTTAGGTCATATTTCAACTAAAAAAAGAAAAAAAAATGTGAGTAAGAAACTTTTCAAAGGCATTGTTAAGTTATTGGAGTGAAAGTACTGTGGGAATTAGTTAGGACCAGTTTAGACATTACCCAGCTTACTTTCCAACCATCTGCATCAAATATGCTTCATTAAAACAGAACCATATGGAAAATCAGCTAGCAATTAACAGAGCTTCTGCATGTGTCTCTAATACAGTAGATTTCAAACTTTTACTGAAACTGACTAAACTACTTTCATGTTGCTGCCATGGAGGAGTCGGCAACAGTCCCTAGACTTGCCTCATCCTCCACGCCAGGTCATTTCATGATATTGCTGAGTTACTGAAATAGGCACATATGAAAAATATCAAGTATTTTGTCACTTTTATTGCACTTTTCAGCCATTAAAACAAACCCAGGTACATTAAAACAATCAGCAAATGACAACTAATACTACATATACCCTGGCCTGAATTCTTCCCTGGTGGCTCAGATGGTAAAGAATCTGCCTGCAATACAGGAGACTTGGGTTTGATCCCTGGGTCAGGAAGATCCCCTGGACAAGGGAATGGCTAATCACTCCAGTATTCTTGCCTGGATAATTCCATGGACAGTGGAGCCTGGTGGACTACAGCTACAAACACTTTCACTTGGGACTTCCTAGGTGGCACTAGTGATAAAAAACACACCTGCCAGTGCAGGAAACATAAGAGACCCTGGTTCAATTCCTGGGTCGGGAAGATCTCCTGGAGAAGGGCATGGCAACCCACTCCAGTATTCTTGCCTGGAGAATCCCATGGACAGAGGAGCCTGGTGGGCTGCAGTCCATGAGGTTGCAAAGAGACATGACTAAAGCAACACGCATGCACACACCCTGGCATAGGGTTTAGCTGTCTAAGGAAAAGGCACCTAGGAGGAAAGGTTCCAGCAACTAGTCAAATCATGCTACCAGGGAAGGCTACATCTACCCAGAAAATGCTGTGTGTTTTTTTTTTCTAACTTACTCATTTATAGCATGTATCATTTTCTGCTGCTACATAATCCAAACCATTTTCATCTCTCATCTGAACAACTTTGTACTAGTCTCCTAGCTAGTATCTCTGCTTCCTGTTTTTCTAGCCTATTCTTCTCATAGCAGAGTGATTCTTTTCAAATTGGAAATCATCTTGCTTCTCTCTTAAATCCTCTAATGGCTTCCCATTTAACTTAGATAAAAGCATCTTCACCATGGTCTAGGGGACACTACTTGATTTGGCTACCAATAGTCTGTCTAACACTACTCAACTCACTTGGATCTAATCACACTAATGGTAGCAACTTGCCTTTGAATAGTCAAGTACCTCCACTTAAAGGTCTTTTTGCACATTTTATCCACTGCCTGAAAGTTCTTCCCCCAATAATTTGCATGGCTTCCCCCCTCACCTTATTTAGGTTTCTGATTAAATGTTTCCACATCAAAGAAGTCTTCTCTGACAATTCTATATAAAATAGCATCCCACCACTCTCAACAAATACTTATCGACTAAATGAATGAATGAAAGCAAACAACTAGAAATAAGAAACTTGCAAGCAGTTATTTTTGTATTTTTGTCTCACTCATGTATCCCAGTATCTAGGGAGGTGTTTTACATGTAGCAAACACTGACTAAACATCTGATGAACAAATGAATGACTACTATAGTGTTCCATAAAGAAAAAGAAGTTAACACATTTATAAAGTTTCAAGTCTGGGTGACTAAATGCTGGTATCAATGTCAAAAATACAAAAGCCTGAAGGAGAGATATAGGAGAAGGAGATGGTAAAATTGGTGAATCTAAAGTGGCAATGGGAGTTCCAAGTAAAGATACAGAGTTAAACAGAACTAAAGCTCAGAACAAAGCTAGAAAAGATGAGATTCCTCTATCTGTAAGACTGAAAGGCCTTAGAAAAGATTAGACTTCCAAGAGGGAGTAGAGTGAAAACAACAAAAACAGACTATCTTTGAAAGTGCAAATATTTGGTTTATAAGAGGAAAAAGTAGATTCTTCCCCCCAAATTAAAAAGAATACATTTATTTATTAAAATGTCGCTAAATATCTACTACACATTAAGTGCTGTGCTAAGCCATTTTTAGTAAAAAGTGCTACAGAAAGTAAAAAGAATGAGAGTTGAGAAAAAGGATATGCAATTGAGCAATCTCTAGTAATCCTGAAGGCAGTGGATTCAATAGAGTTAGCCAGAATCAAACAGAAGCCATATTCCAATGAATTCAGTGAGGAGATAAGAGTCAGCAAATAAAAACTATTCTTTCAAGAGATTTGACTAAAAGAGAAAAGGAAATAAGAATATTTCAAGGGTTATCAAAGTTGAAGAAAACTAAGAAGAGATCTGAATTATTTGTGCACAAAGGCTGTAATAATAACATCTTTATTTGGATATTTTCTAGCTTATAAAGTATTTTTATATACATTATTGTAACAGACTCACTACAAACTTGCAAGGTTAGCAGGACAAATGGTATTTTAATACAAGAAATTGACTCAAAAAAGTCGAATAACTTGCTCAAGTTTCTGAAGCCAGAAACTGACAAAATAGGTTTTAGAACCTAAGTCACCAACTCCATGAAAAAGAACAGATAGGTAGAGAAAGAATGGGGATAGTTCACAGAGCAAAGTTCTGGCAGAGGTAGGAAGGAATGGAGGTGGAGATGTTACCTTATGAAAAGAGATGGAACATTTCTTCCTCTGCAACAGAAGGAAAAGACAAACAGCTTGAAAAGGTAAAAGAACATGAGCCAGTGTGAGGTGAAGAAACAGAAATATTAAGGTCTAAATTCCTAGGAGTGACATATACAAAGTTTTGAAAAATAACTATGGATAGACAAGTGTAAAAGTTACACACCTGAACTACCAACTCAGAATTAAGACAGCAGTGCTCTGTGTGTTCCAAAGGTAATTTTGCATTAGGGACAAATTATCTGAGTGCACCTGACAAGAAAAATGTTTGGGAGAGGGGGACTGGTGAGTGATAGAATTAAAGGAGACCAAAGAGAGAAATTAGGTAGGGCATATTGACTGCACTCTGTTTCCCAGGAAATAGACTGGCTAAGTCAAGGCAATATGCAAATCTAGAAAAGTTCCAGGCTCAGGTTGTAGTGAAAGCTATTGTGGAAGTTAACCACCCAGTTTTACAGTCAGAGACTTCTTTTTCTCCTCTCTTACCTATTTGTTTATAGCAAATTTATTTTTAACTACTTGATCTATTCCTTCAATTTCCGCTTCCATAATGTGTTTTTTTTTTTTTATTCATCCCTCAATTCCCCTCTGAATTGCACTGGCCAAAGGCTTAGGTCTCTTATCAAAACTTTCTCTAAGAATGTGACACCTCTAATTTGCATCTGAGTATACAGGCTATGGTTAAGAAAATGGGCTTTGGAGTTAGATGCACTTTTATTTTAATTCATTCTCTCATTCATTCATTCAGCAAGTATTTACTGAACACCTACCAAGTATCATGACTTCCCAGGTGGCCCAGTGGTAAAGAATCCATCTGCCTATGCAGGAGACGTAAGGGACATGGGTTCAATCCCTAGGTCAGGAAGGTCCTCTGAAGAAGGAAATGGCAACCCACTCTAGTATTCTTGCCAGGAAAATTCCTTGTAGAGAGGAGCCTGGCAGACTACAGTCCATGAGGTTGCAAAGAGTTGAACTCGACTGAACGCATTCACACATATTAAGTAACAGGCACTGTTCTTAGTTGCTGAGAATACAGCTTCAAACAAAATAAAGTTTCTACTCTCACTGAACCTATATTCTGATGACAGTGATAGCAGGAATGGGGAGAGTGGAAATCTGACCATGGGCAAGTCACTGTACTTCTCTAATCTCCAATGTCCTCAACTGTAAAATGGCAACAATAAAAACTAATTAAGATTATTCTTAAAAATAAAATAATTTGCATATACATGTTAGCTCTCTGAGCTCTAGCCTCAGAAGCAATCTTCTTGTTTCTGGAACACAACATACACACTCCAACCACCTGACATTTACATATGTTCTTTCCTTTGACTAAAATATGTACTTCATCCCCTCCAAATCTAGCCCTTTTGTTTATTTTTATTGAAATACAGTTAATTTACAATGTTGTATTAGTTTCAGGTATATAGCAAAGTGATTCAGTTATGCATGTATAAAAATATATATGTTCTTTTTTAACATTCTCTTTTACTATAGATTATTAGAAGATACTGAGTATAGTTCCCTGTGCTACATGATAGGCCTTTGGCTGATTATCTATTTTATATGTAGTACTATGTATATTTTAATCCCAAACTCCTAATTTATCCCTCTCCCTATCTTCCCCTTTGGTAACTATAAGTTTGTTGTCTATGTCTGTGAGCCTATTTCTATTTTGTAAACAAATTCATTTGTATCATTATTTTAGATTCCACATATAAGTGATATCATACAGTATTCTGGCTTACTTTCCTTATATGATAATTTCTAGGTTCATCCAAGTTGCTGAAAATAGCATTATTTCTTTTTTTTTTAATGGCTGAGTAAAAAATATTTCAGCCATATTCCATATGTGTATATATATACATATATATATATGTACATATACCATATCTTTATCCATTCATCTGTGAGGAGAACAAGATAACCACTTTCCTACAGAAACACCTTTTATCCATTCATCTGTCAGTGGACACTTAGGTTGTTTCCATGTCTTGATTACTGTAAACAGTGCTGCAATGAAACTGCATGTATCCTTTTAAATTATATTATGTCCAGGAATGAGATTGCAGGGTCATATGGTAGCTTTACTTTTAGTTTTATAAGGTACCACCAAATGGCAACCCACTCCAATATTCTTGTCTGGAAAATCCCACAGACATGGACATGGACAGAGGAGCCTGGCAGGCTACAATCCATGGGGTCACAAAGAACTGAATGCGACTGAGTGAATGAACACTCACATACACATAGCATTTATTATCTTCTGATGTATTGTATTTTATTTGCTTACTTTTATTTTTTAGTATATTCCCCACCAATACCACTAGAGTAGAAACTTAATAAGAGCAGGGATTTTGTTTTATTCACTGTTATATCTCTATTTTCTCCAACAGTAACTGGCACATAGTGGCTATTATATCTAAGATGATTATTGCCATAAAACAAACCAGACAAATTTCTAAAATAAGCAATTTATATAGCTGGAAAATTTTTTAAATGCAAGTTCAAGTTATCTCATAATAACTAAACAAAATCCCAATGTTCTTTAGGAACTTTAGTATTCTGTGCTGCTGAAGTGAGCATGGGAGTTTTGTTGTAACCTAGACAAAAATAAGATAAAAGGTTAAAAAAAGTATGAATATTCAAACTTATAAATTAGATGAAGAAAAAATGAAGATCGAAGTGGAATAAGAGGTTATAAAAGAAAGAAAGCACATTTTTCACTATGAAACATTAATGTTAATTATTATTGGTGACTTAAAATTATGTAAATTTCTAGTGTTTTACTTGACCCACTAGGGATCAGATTTCATGTAAAGTATTCATCATATACAGCTCCCAATTTCCTACAGTCTACTGAATTATATAAAGGAATATCATCTTTTTATTATTAAAAAATTAATGGTTCTACCCAGTTAGACATTATCAAATATTTCCTACATTCTAGTTACCATTAAGCTCCCTATAAGAAATATGATGTGAGATCATAAAACATGTAGGCAAAATAAAACCATTTTATATTTAGAAACAAGAAAATAGTGCTACTTAGGGATTTTCCCCAAAAGTTCTCTTAGCAAAATAATTACCAAATTTTATTAATAATACTTTCTCTGTATTCAACTGGCACTCATTTCTTGAGTTGACGTGAGTTTCATGTCATCTCTTTCACTTTTCATCCCTCCACTCTGAGCAGGTCACAAATATAGTTAACTTCAGTTGATTGGTAAAGATGAATAGCAATATTTAATTAGCACCACACCATTTACGATGAATATTCAGGCCCCGCCCAGTGACTTAGGAACAATGAAAAGACACTGCAGTATTTTTAAAGTTCTTTAAGAGTTCAGAACTTCAGTTATTAACTCAAAACCATATGCCAAGTTAATTATATCAAAAGTAGATTTATGGAACTTTCTCTAGGTTAAAGTATTCAAAAGTAATTTATAAATCAAACTGAAATAATATACAAATTAGCTATTTATATGCTGTTACTCTGAAGAGGTTTTCAATTTAAAACTAATTGAAAAGTTCAGTTTTTAATATCAGAGCTATTTTAGATGTACTCGGTGATGCAATCAAAATCCAGTTTTATACTTGTCTTATCTTTTTTTTAAAATCTCAGCTTTTTATCAAGTTATTTTTCTTGGGCAGTAGTTCTCAGTATAGGCAGTGATTAGAATATTATATAGAATTTGTTAAATGAAAATCCCTGGGCTTCTAGAGATTCCAATTCAACAGTTTGGGGTAGAGGAGGAGATCAAAACTTTGCACTGTTAATCCAGTTAGTTAATTCAGTTAATGGTGCTCAGGTCATACTTGGAGAAATACTGATGGAGAAAAAAAAGTCTCGGTAGTAGTTATTTTCTACCAATCCTTAACAAACTACTCTTCTCTCAAGAATTCCAGACCCAAGTACATTTCATTTTACATCCACAATTCAAATATTAAATGTCTGAAATAATTCAAATATTAAAACATTTATTTAATAGTAAAAAGTGAGGGCCTGCCATATGGCCAGCTATCCTCTAATATCACAAGGTTTTTAAGATTACATGATTTCAGCTTCAGGATTCAAAACTGACACATCAAGGCCTTTAAAAATAATCATTCCCTCTATATAGAAACCTTTTTGAGCCAGGTTGATCTGCCAAAGCTAGAAAAATCAAAATTTTCAACTAGCAGTACTCATTTCATTTGAAATGAGAGGTGATATTTTTGCCCTGAAAATGTTAACAATAGCAAATAGTTTTTCTCATTAACAAAAATAATCCACTCATTGTTGTTCCATTTTGTTTGCCTTACTGAAGAAAAATAAGCCCTTCAATCTTCAAGACATTTTTTTAAAAGTGTGAACACTGATTATATCAACTGTTACAATATTGAACAATAAATATAACTGTGAATATAGGACATGTAAGATATCATGAAAGAAGGCTCTGATACAGGGATGAACTCTAGAACTTATGGTAACACTAAAAGACTTTATCGGGTCAGCCTGACTTGGAACATGACTTATAAAAATGAAATGAACTTTCAACTATCAATCAATGGATCCTCCACTTGCCACTCCTAGTTAAACTTTGGGCCATTGCTATATTAGTTCTATAAATAACATCTATCCATTTTAATTATTTTATTCTTGTTTTTTTTAATTTTTGGTTTCTTGCTATGTGCTATTTAACCCATCTCCTAAACTCAGAAGATTTAAGAAAACTCATTTTGCTTAACCAAGTTAATAAATTCATGCTACCTATTCCCTATTTGGAGTGAACATCAAATAATTGAGCAATATGATCAGGATGGAAAATGCTGAACTTATGTTAACAGTAATAGAATATTTTGAAAAGGATAAAGTTTATAAGCTATTAAATGTCCTCACCATAAATGTGCCTTGAATAGATGCTATGGCTAATGTTCATCTGTAAACTAAAATTTAATAAATCCCAAACACCTACAGAATAGTTCAAACTCCTTAATATGACACAAAATCAAGATTTTCACCATATATGTCCTTCCAGTCTAAGGACCTAGTACTTCCCTCTCAAAATTTAATAACTTATTTGATGATTTCCACTGGCAGGCACGATTGCCAGGCAATTTGTGTGGTAATAATATAAAGAAATACTATTATTTATACTTGAAAGTGGCAAACTGCGGCTTAGCATTTTACTCATGTTCATAAAAGTCACATATGATATAGCCAAGATCAAAGTCTGTTCTGTTTGACTCCAAGTACAATGCATGCTATTAGTCACTGGATTTTAGTACACCCCCTTCATATTCCCTCACTGCAACCATAATAAACTAAATAATAAGTCTTCACATATGTCATGACCTTCCAGGTCTTCACACTTTTGCCATGCTGTTCCTGCTTCTGAGAATGTCCTTTTTAAATCTTAACCTCCTAGATTGAGTCAACATTCAAAAATAACTATTAAAATGTTCAGTTTTTGTCTAGCATTGTTCTAGATAGATGGAGATTCTATCACAAGAGATAGAATAGTGAGCAAGACAAAGATTCAGCAATTACGGCACTTACTTTCTTTGAACTCCTACTTTTCTATCAATATCTGACAATAACTCATTTTTTGATAGAATTTTTCTTTTGCATTTCTTCTTTTAAAATTAATTTCTTCTTCTGCTTGCTCATAGCACTTAATATAAATCTTTATCATTCCTTATCACACTGTACTGTAATTATTTATGTAACTATCTCATCTCCCACTCTAACCTATGAAGCTTTTTGACATAAAGAACTCTTTCCTATTTAGATATGTATTCCTAGCCTTTAGCAGAAAACTTACTTCAAAAGCAGGTATTCAAGAAGTGTTTTGTGAGTGAGTGGATTAATAGAACACTACATCAAATATTTGCTTGAGGTGCCAGACTATATCTATATATAGTCTATATAAATTAAACATTAAAAATACTTGAAAGAAAAGTACTGCAGTTTAATGTACAAAAATTAGTCACAGAAAAAGTGGTAGTCACAAATATTTAAAGTTATATTTACACCTTGCCTGGGTGCTTTCTAGTGTTCAGGTTACATTAGAAATTGTATTAAACATTAGACCGTAACGGTCTAACTTACATTTTTAACCACCTGTCATTAGTGTATAACTATTATACAGCTTCACTTTCCAATATGTAAGGTAAATAATAATATTCATCATAGTTAAGACAAAGTTATTAATTAAGAATTCATCTGCACAGCTAATGAAATTACAAATATTCTTCAGCGTTCTATTGTGATAGGAAAAAAAAAAACTGACAAAAAATAAAGACATATGGACTTGGGGTTTCCCTGGTGGCTCAGACAGTGAACAGTCTGCTTGCAATGCCAGAGACCAAAGTTCAATCCCTGGGTTGAGAAGATCCCCAGAGAAGGAAATGGCAACCCACTCCAATATTCTTGCCTGGAAAATCCCATGGACTGAAGAGCCTGGCGGGTACAGTCCATGGGGTCACAAAGAGTCAGGCACCACTGAACACCTCACACTTCTTCAAAGACATATGAATACCAATAATCGTGCAGTAGTACAAATAATTTGCATAAATATTTATTTCTGTTAAAATCACATGATGTTAAATGCAGTCAAATTAAATTTCTTCTGAAGAGGGTTATGGTTTTAAAAACTGAGAAGTTAAACTTAGAAAAAACACTTTACACTTTAATTACTTGCTTTCACAGAGTTTGCAAATTTCAAATTATCTTTAAATCATCTTCCTGTAATAATATACACATAAAGCACCAACTTGTAGGCTAACAGCCAAAGCATTAAACCTGTATGCAAGTTTTTGTTTAAAAATAAGAACTATGTAATAATACAGTCTACTAGTTGTAGAAGCATAGAATTTCAGATCTAGAAGAACCCAAACAGGAAATCTTTTTCAACACCTTCATTTTAAAAATGAAGAAATTTGGTGTTGAAAAGGTGAGATAATCAGCATTTTTGTTAGCCTTTTACTTGTCAGTGAGTCCATCCCACCCCCACTATCAGAAAAAAAACAATCTTCTAAAACATTTGTCATTATTCTCAGTGGTGAATAGGAGATGGGTCAGAGAGAATCTTACTGTGATTTATGTCAAAGAGTGATCTATATTTTCCTTTAAGAGTTTTGAAGTTTCTGGTCTTACATTTAGGTCTTTAATCCATTTTGAGCTTATTTTTGTATATGGTGTTAGGAAGTACTCTAATTTAATTCTCTTACAAATATTTGCCCAGTTTTCCCAGCACCACTTACTGAAGAGATTGTCTTTTCTCCATTGTATCGTCTTGCCTCCTTTGTCAAAGATAAGATGTCTATAGGTTCGTAGATTTATCTCTGGGCTTTCTACCTTGTTCATTGGTCTGTATTTCTATTTTTATACCAGTACTGTCTTGATGATTCTAACTTTGTAGTATAGTCTGAAGTCAGGAAGATTGATTCCTCCAACACCATTCTTCTTTCTCAAGATTGCTTTGGATATTCGGTGTCTTTTGTGCTTGCATACAAATTGAAAAATTATTTTTTCTAGTTCAGTGAAAAATACCTTTGGTAGTTTGATAGGGATTGCATTGACTTTACAGATTGCTTTAGGTAGTATAGCCATTTTCACAATACTGATTCTTCCAATCAAAGAACATGACATATCTCTCCATATGTTTGTGTCATCTTTGATTTCTTTTATCAATGTTTTATACATTTCTGCATAAAAGTCTTTTGTCTCTTAAGATAGATTTATTCCTAGGTACTTTATTCTATTTTTGCATGGTGAATGGGATTGTTTCCTTAATTTCTCTTTCTGATTTTCCATTGTTAGTGTGTAAGAATGCTACTGATTTCTGTGTATTAACTTTCTATCTTTTGACTTTACTATATTCACTGATTACCTCTAGTAATCTTCTGGTGGCATCCTTAGGGTTTTCTATGTTAAGTATCATGTCATCTGCAAACAGTTAGAGTTTTACTTCATCTTTTCCAACCTGGATTCCTTTTCTTTTTCTCTGGTTGCTGTGGCTAAGACTTCCAAAACTATGTTGAATAATAGTGGTAAGAGTGGACAGCCTTGTCTTGTTCTGATTTTAGAGGAAATGCTTTCAGTTTTTCACCACTGAGAATAATGTTTGCTTCAGGTTTGTTGGATATGGCCTTTATTATGCTGAGGTATGTTTCTTCTATGCCTACTTTCTGGAAGAGTTTTTATCATAAAATGGGTGCTGAATTTTGCCAAAAGCTTCCTCTGCATCTGAGATGATCATATGGTTTTTATCTTTCAATTTGTTAATATGGTGTATCACATTGATTGATTTCCATATACTGAAGAATCTTTGCATCTCTGGGATAAAGCCAACTTGTCATAATATATGATCTTTTTAATGTGTTGTTGGATTCTGTTTGGTAAAATTTTGTTAGGGATTTTTGCATCTATGTTCATCAGTGAATTTGGCCTGTTATTTTCATTTTTTGTGGCATCTTTGTCTGGGTTTGGTATCAGTGTGACAGTGGCCTCATAAAATGAGTTTGGGAATTTCCATGGAGTTCTCCAGGCAAGAATACTGGAGTAAGCTGCCATTTCCTAATCCAGGGGATCTTCCGGACCCAAAAATCAAACCCATGCCTCTTGCATCTCTGGTACTGTTAGGCAGATTCTTTACCATTAGCAACATCTCTTCTCTTAAAAACAATACCCTACTCTACTCCTATATTTCTGCATGTCCATAGCTCTCATCATACCTCACTTCCCACCTAAAATGTTTCTTTATCCCTTATAAAAAAACTTACCAAGACTTCATAGCCCATATCAAATTCAATCTATTCCTGAAGTTTCCTTTGATCTCATTTTTGGCGTTTATCATACACTGGCTTCCAATCTAATTTACATACTGATCTTAGTTTCCAGTCAGATTATAATCTCCTTGAGACAGGGAAAATGTATACTTCTCTGTAAACCTAGAAGTACTCCGCATCTTTTATACTCCATAGCACACAGATAAAATATTAATATATGCATGATATACTGGAGGAAACTCTGAAGGATGACAAAGCTAGAGGTCCTTGGCCCATGGCTCCAGCCATCCCAAACTCTGTTGACACCCTTGAAAGGTGTTAGGAATAAGGGATAAAGACCTTGAAATATTTGTAACCTAAAGCACAAACTCTGCTGTATGGTATACTAGTTGGGAAGCTGTGCCTGACCGTACTTATCATGGTTCTAGGCTACGGAAGGTATTCCAACAAATACTTTCTGAATTAAAATTATAATAAAACATGGAACACATTGCTTGCATGAGGAGATAACATGAGCAAAATAGGTGGCAGGTTTCAACTAGACACAAAATGACAAATGTTAATTTGATATACCAAAGACTCCAGGTTATCAATGCTTCATTTGCAAAATTAGTGAATAAATCGTACTGCAGTAGGAGAAATGTGTTTTAAAAGTGCCTCAGAGATACATCAAGTTTAAAAGATAAAGTAATCCAGGCGCCTCAGTGGTAAAGAACACGCCTCCCAACGCAGGAAGTGCAGGTTCCATCCCTGGGTCAGAAGATCTCCTGGAGAAGGAAATCAAACCCACTCCAATATTCCTGCCTGGGAAGTCCTATGGACAGAGGAGTCTGATGGGCTACAGGCCATGGGGGTCACACAAGATTCGGACATGACTTAACAACCAAAAAACAACAATCCATAAATAGCTACTATTGGGTTGAACTGTGGCTTTCCACAAAAGACAGGAAGTCCTAAACCTCAATATCTCAGAATGCAATTTTAGTTGAACACAGTTACAGATAAAAATTAATTAAATGAAGATGAAGTTCAGTCTGGAGTAGAGTGGGCTCTCAATCAGATATTATTGGTGTCCTTACAAGTAGAGAGCCATGTGAAGACACAGAGACACCGAGAGAACACCAAAGGATGATAAAGGCGGAAACTGAGGCCATCTTTAGCAACTTCTGTAGTCTAGGGTCTAGGCTAGAACGACCGAGTCTTTTCTCCTCAGTGTCTGGCCAAAGGAAACCCACTTTTTCCATCAGGTCAGTATAAGGAAAAGCTAAAACAGAGAAATCCTAAGTATGTTCCTGATTGTCCACAATCTAAATCAGACAGGAATTTAGATAACTAAACCTAACTAAATAACTAAATCTAACTAGCTTAGATTAACGTAAATTGATGTAAAGAGTAAAATTCTTCATTGCAGCTGAATGGTCAGAAAAAATATATGGATATTAGTTCTGTTTATCATAATAATTATTTACTACCATTCCAATTTCTTCTACTTAAGTCAAAATTTAAAGAGAACATAATAAAGAGATACAGATCCTCTATGACCCACCTCCCAGAATGTCAGAAATAAAAGCATGAATAAACAAATGGGACCTAATTAAAATTAAAAGCTTCTGCACAACAAAGGAAACTATAAGCAAGGTGAAAAGACAGCCTTCAGAATGGGAGAAAATAATAGCCAATGAAGCAATGGACAAACAATTAATCTCAAAAATATACAAGCAACTCCTGCAGCTCCATTCTAGAAAAATAAACGACCCAATCAAAAAGTGGGCCAAAGAACTTAACAGACATTTCTCCAAAGAAGACATAAAAATGGCTAACAAACACATGAAAAGATGCTCAACATCACTCATTATCAGAGAAATGCAAATCAAAACCACAATGAGGTACCACTTTACACCAGTCAGAATGGCTGCAATCCAAAAATCTACAAGCAATAAATGCTGGAGAGGATGTGGAGAAAAGGGAACCCTCTTACACTGTTGGTGGGAATGCAAACTAGTACAACCACTATGGAAAACAGTGTGGAGATTCCTTAAAAAACTGAAAATAGAACTGCCATATGACCCAGCAATCCCACTGCTGGGCATACACACCGAGGAAACCAGAATTGAAAGAGACACGTGTACCCCAATGTTCATCGCCGCATTGTTTACAATAGCCAGGACATGGAAGCAACCTAGATGCCCATCAACTGATGAATGGATAAGAAAGCTGTGGTACATATACACAATGGAATATTACTCAGCATTAAAAAAAATTCATTTGAATCAGTTCTACTCAGGTGGACGGAACTGGAGTCTATTATCCAGAGTGAAGTAAGCCAGAAGGAAAAACAACAATATAGTATACTAATGCATATATATGGAATTTAGAAAGATGATAATGAGAACCCTGCATGCGAGAGAGCAAAAGAAACGCAGATGTATAGAACAGGCTCGTGGACTCTGTGGAAGAGGGCAAGGGTGGGATGATATGGGAGAATGGCATTCAAACATGTTAATTATCAAATGTGAAATCAATCGCCAGCCCAGGGTTGATGCTCGGGGCTGGTGCACCGAGATGTCCCAGGGGGAGGGAATCGGGAGGGAGGAGGGAGGGGGGTTCTGGAGGGGGAGCATATGTAAACCCATGGAGGTTTCATGTCATTGTATGGCAAAACCAACACAATAAAGTAAAGAAAATTTAAAAAAAAAGAGAGAGATACAGAAACAGATAAACAGAGAGTCTTGATTACAGCCACTCCAAACACAATTCTACTTCTTTTATTCAAGTTTAATTGTATTTCCATCTTCTATTTTAAGTAGGATCTCATGCATTCATTTTTCTTGTAACAATAAATGTCCAATATAAGATGGTATTTATCAACTGCTCACTGAAACAAAGGAACTGTATTAAGGCTTACACAAATGATTGATCCTGATTAGACAAATGTATATAATAGCTACTTTTACAACAAAGATTACAGATAAAGGACCAAGTATCAAAAAGCTCTTTTTGTTATTCCTCTAAAAAATACTATGAATATTCATAAAACCTCTATGAATAAGTCCAAATGATCTAAAATGCATAAGTCACACACCTTGCATGGCCAATAGTGCCCCCAAAATGGCTTTAATCCTTTATCTCCCCAAATATAGCTACTTCCTTCCAGGCAGAGCTCAGAACTTGAGACTACTATTTCATAAATTTTATTCACAAACTGACTTTTCATGGTCTCATTCCCCATATTATAAATTGAATTTTAACAACTGAAATTTACAGCAGGGCAACAGAGTATATAGTAGTCTTTTCACAGCAAGATTGTCCCAATAATTCCTACTCTGTGCAATTTCAGTTAAAGCTGCTAACCATAGACTATAATTAACATTCAAGATTTACTATACTTCTCTGTAAAGTGTAAACACAAACTGGTATTTCTGAAGTATGTGGATTCTCTTTCATTCATACAGTTGAACTATCCATTGCACACTTTAAGTTCTATACACAGACACTGAGCACTGAAGGAAACAGGAAACATTATGCTAACATGACTATAGTATTGATGAATAAAAAAACATAACCCCAAGGCTAAGCTGCCAAATAAGTAGTGAATTAATTTCTGTAAAGTACTTCAATATTACAAAGGTGTGTTGAAAGGTGTCTGCTCATGTTTCAAATTAAACGCACTGCTGGTCAGCATTAGCACCTCAGCTTTGAACACCAGCCATTTGCCTATAACACTTCAGGGGCTAGGAAAAACGGATTTGCCGTTCACACTGGAATAATTAGAACATGTCAGGAAGAATTAATTTCCTCATTTTTCAAAAGGATACACAGAAATTACCATGTTATTATATGACAGGGTCCCTTGGAGAATTATATTAAATTTAATTTCTAGCGCAGCCCACACAACAAATTAAAGTCATAAATAAGATGGAAAGAAGCAGGACGCAGAGCATATGTTTATGGCAATGAGTGAAGCCAAGGGACCAGAAACAACTATCTTCATTTCATTTTATTTAAATCAGCCAGACACTGTGTATCTGAATGACAGCACTTGTTAATGGTGCTGAGATTATAGGCTCCTTAATTTTAGAAAACAGAAGCAGTCAGTCAATGTCTGAAATAGTACATTTCCTACAATGCAAAAATTAGTATAAATTTACTTCCCTTTCAAGTCCATTTCTTTTTGCCCTGCAGCAAGTGTAACAAAGATAAACTTATTTTTAATAATACTGTTTCTCTATTTGTCTTCCCTTTGGGTAATTTTCTTGGGTCAAAAAAAAAATGAGAAAAGTAAAACAATTTACAAACATAATGTTTGTCCAAAATACAGCTTCCTGCTCCATACTGTAAATCCATCTACCAATTCAGAGCTGAGAGACAAATTTCTCTAAAGAAAATTTTGTTTTTTATATTAAGTTTTAAATGTCTTTCTTACACTGCCTATCAAATTGGAGTGAAACTGCTAAGGAATTGTTCAAACACCCTAAAAGCACTAGACTTTTAACTATTAAGCCCAGATACGTGTATGAAACAGGAAGGGTTATAGAGCCCACTAATAATATAGCCACTACGCATGGCCAGAGACTTCTCAGCTACCTCCCCCTCCTGCTTAAGAGTCTCTCCTCTAGTATAACTTCTCCTTTTCACCTTCACCAGCCATGGGCAGTCAAGAAAACATTCTCACTATGCTTGTATCTTCCACTTGAAATCAGCCTAAACCCAGTATAGAAACATCAATAAAACTTTAATAAATGTATTATAAAATATTAATGATATTATTGATTCTCTACCTTTTTCTTGTACATATGTACACTTTCATTTGTTATTTAAGCTATGGGTAAAATAACCAGAGTAGAAGCAAATACATATCACTCTCTTAATTTTTTCCTGTATACCATAAAAAAGACTCAAGGTGTCCTATAGAAACTCACATTCTTTGAGAAGTCAGCACCTTCTCTAACAATTAAGGCTGGCATTTCAGACTTAGCAGAAATCCAAATGCTTCAGACACCAATCATCAAAACAATTTGTACTGTGCTATTTACCCATTCAAAATTTCTTTAAAATGATAACTATATTGTCTTTCAACATAATGCTCCATGTACAGCAAATACACACACATACACACACAAAAAGATACGAGGTGATGTTTAGATAACTATTTAAAATTACTAACTTGAAAGCAATGAGAAAAGTTGCCATGAGAGTCATTGATAATTTAGCTAACTTTTCTCCTTCCACCACAGACTTAATCTCCACATATTCACCTCCAGATTCTAAATCATAAATGTTAAGATTACTCATAAGCCCAGAAAACTGTTGGCATTTTATCATGCTTAATAACTGAAGACATTCTTAAGGTGAAAAAGGAGTTTGTACACTTTAAGAAATGACTGTCATGAAACTGAGCACTCCCTTGGGTGCAACAAACTTTAAATAATTTGTGAATCAATTAACTGGTGACTCTCTTCATAACACAGATTTCACATTCTCAGGTCACTGCATTATCAGCCTGATACGAATCATAACATTTTGGAGAAAAGTTCATAATTGAAATCATTAATTAATTTAACAGGACTTTTAGTTATGCATTGCATTAAACAGCTGTAAAGGAGCAGAGATTAATTAGTTGTTTCTCTGACAATTTTCACTGCTGCTATTACTTGGTGGAAAACTTTTCAACTTGTAAAGCACATCATGCTCTCTATAATCTGGCAGTGACCTACTGAAGCAATTTAAAGTTAAAAGAACTGTAATTTCTCTAAAATGAAGCTCAGAAGCTCTGAGATGCTTCTCTGAAAGAAAAACAAATTCTTAATGACAAACATTGTAAAGCCTGACCTTCTCCTTATGCAAAAATGAAACCCGCATCTGGAATAGTCTGGAAAGTGTGTATCATAAGTAGCTCACAGAAGTGAGGAAACCAAAGATACACCCAGCTAACGTTTTCCTAAAACTGGAGAGATGATGTGTATTCACATATTTTGCATATTCTTTTTCTCTTAAAAATAGAAATAAAAGCTATTAATCATAAATAAAGTGCATTTATGTTAGCACTCAGTGTTTTTACTTCTTAGAATTTAGAATCATTTGACTGACCTACAAGTTGTCTAGCAAATTAACTGACTGATAGAATATGGGTAAATTGAAAAAGCAACTCAAAAATGACCATTTTAAGGAAAGGTGACTAGCAATTTTTTTTTCTCTCCATCATTCCAAATTCCTTTCATATCACATCACACTCTGCACAACCTCGTCATTTTAATAGCTTAATATCTCATTTGCTGTATAAAAGGTACTAAAAGGTATATCATGGAGATTCTAATGAAATGAGTAATTTCCTAGAAAACTGCTCATCTTACTGAAATTAATTAGTTGAAATAAAATATTTTCCAGGTTATACAGGGAAATAATCAATTGTACCACCTAACACTATTTTCAACCTAATCCCTTTCCCCACCTGCTTTGCTCCACATGTGGCAATGATATTGAATTCTTACAATTCTTAAAATATATCACTCCCTTTTAGGTCTAGGTGCTTTTACAAATGTTATACCCTCAACCTAGAATACTCTTCCTATTTCCACATCCTCTCTAAGTAACTCCCTATTATGCCTTTAAGAAGCAGCTCAAATGATAGCCCATTTAATAAAACTTTCTCCAAACTCTCCCTGGCAAATTTCAAATTTTGTGTATCTTATTTCATTTACATCTAAATTTTAAGTCTAATATGTTATTATAATTTCTCTCTTTACCTGTCTATTAGATTTTCAATAGCCCTACTTAACAGCTGGGCTTTAGTGCTATTCACATTTAAATCTCAAACATATCTATCTGGGACATATTAAGCCCTCAGTAAATGTCTGTTGATTAAAAAATGAATAAATGTACATGCACATATTTATTTTCACATTTCATTTCAATAATATTTATTGAGTATCTGTTATAAGCTTGATGAAGTTTCCACGAGTTTTTTAAGTTAAAAAAAGATAGCTTCTCTATGTTTTTTAACATTTAATCTCATCTATTTTTCAGTACTTTTTAGTATTTAGTTAAATATTGTTAATTATATAATAAACTTGAAGTGAGACAGCAAGAAGTAAAAAAGGAAGAATATTTCATTTTAGGGTATCTTTTGTCATCAAAGACCCTTTCCATCAAAAGCTGCCTTAGCCAGAAGTCAATTAATGAACACGTTAAAAAACAGTTTATGCCTGTGGTTCTACCAGGACTACCTTATCTAGACAATACATATGAAAGTAAATAGGAACAAGAAGTGTTGCTTCACTTGAGCAGAATGAATCTTCCTTTCTGAGATAGCCTATTATAAAGTCACACTAATTACAGAGCCATTTCCTCTTTTAGATACATTATTTCCAATAATTCACTGTGGCAGTGAGGTAAATGTAACAGCTCATGTCTCATCCCCTAGTGGCTCAGAGGGTAAAGCGTCTGCCTGCAATGCGGGAGACTGGTTCAATCCCTGGGTCAGGAAGATCCCTTGGAGAAGGAAATGGCAACTCACTCCAGTACTCTTGCCTGGAGAATCCCATGGACAGAGAAGCCTGGTAGGCTACAGTCCATGGGGTTGCAAAGAGTGGGACACAACTGAGCGACTTCACTTTTCACTTTCATGTCTCATCATTCACATTTCTCATTTGTATCTTTGTATCTCACTTATTTCTCATTTCAGCCCATTATAATGACAAGAATAAGCTGGCATTTTTCTTAGAGTTCTGTCCTTTAAATAAGAGCTGGTAATTTTGCTTTTACAGTGGGCTTGTTTCATGATTCCAAATAGTTTATCTAAATGTACTGACACCTCAGAGTTGTTCTAAGAATTAAATGAGAAAATATATGTGAGTACTTAATAAATGTTACTTCTCTTTCATTCCTCTTCCTCTAAAACACATAAGATCCAGAGAACACACCCTAAAGCAGATTTTTATCATGGAACCATGCTGATGTTATGTGCAAAATTGGCTTCCACTCTGCAGACATTTAATGGAACTATTTAATAAGAGGTTAAGGATAGTTAAAAAAAGAAGAAGTATCTATCTTTGTTAGAAATAGCTGAATGGACAGAGAAATTAAGAGTAATAAAGAGTGGGGATGAAATCTCAAGTAAAAAATATAGATTGTTAGTAATATGTCCACTTTTACTCTGCCAGTTCCTCCTTTCAACCAAAGAGGCTGATCAAAGGTTTAAAGCCCAAAGCATAGAATCAAACAAAGTTAACTCACACATAGGAACCAAATTAATATGTACTACATTGGCCCAATCATAAAAATCCGTTTCTTTTAGTTAACTCAAGAGCTCTGGAACATTGGTGCTTTGGGAGGGTTATATCCTGACAGCATGTTGTTGTGCTACTCACTAAGTCGTGTCCGACTCTGCCACTCCATGCACTGCAGTATGCCAGGCTTCCCTGTCCTTCACTATCTTCCAGAACTTGTTCAAATTCATGTCCACTGAGTTGGTAATGCTCTCCAACCATCTTATCTTCTCCCATTCTCTTCTCCTTTTGCCTTCAGTCTTTCCCAACATCGGGGTCTTTTCCAATGAGTCAGCTCTTTGCATCAAGTGGCCAAAGTATTAGAGTTTCAACAACAGCTTTTCCAATGAATACTCAGGGTTGATTTCCTTTAGGATTGACTGGTTTGATCTTCTTACAATCCAAGAGTCTTCTCCAGCACCACAATTCAAAAGCATCAATTCTTTGGCACTTAGCCTTCTTTACGGTCCAACTCTCACATCTGTACGTGACTACTGGAAAAACCATAGCTTTGACTATATGGACCTTTGCTGGCAAGGTGATGACTTTGCTATTTAATATGCTGTTTATCATAGCTTTAAATGACAACATTTACATGATCCTAAGATCCAGAAGAATCCAGAATCTAGAATAGACTCCATAGCTAAAGTTACACAAGCTTGGATTCTACCTAAAGATTCAAATTTGAATGAATAAATAAGACAATACAAGAGTAACATTATATCTATTACTTTAGACTCAACAAATCAGGGAAACTATAATATACAACCCACAAACTCTGCAAATTCTAACCCAACCAATAATGAATTATTACTCTCCTTTGTTGTTGGTGAATTGCTAAGTCATGTCCGACTCTTTGTGACTCCATGAACTGAAGCATGTGAGGCCTTCCTTTGTCTCTCATCTAATCTGAATACACATACACACACATATATATGCTTTATTACTTGTTCTGCATCTCACTCTACCAACACACTCAAAATTGCCCAGTGATTTGTATATTTGTGAATTTGCCCAAAATGTTTGCAGCCAGCGTCAGTGAGGGTTTTCACATCCTCATTCATAAACCAAATCTGTCTACTCACAGAGGTATTTTAGACTTTTATCAGCATATCTCAATCATGTACTCATTACCAATCATGTTCTTATTACACTCCACCATCACTGAAAGTACTCCTTAACTTTCTCTGGGTCGAAGAATGTTGTTATTGTGGTATCTTTAAAACCAAGTTCATCTTATTCCACTTTGTCTGAGTACCCTTAGAATCCTGACCCTGAGTTAGTCAGATTCTGACCTTGTTGAGAATGCTATCTAACCATCTTATCCTCTGCCACCCTCTTCTCCTTTTGCCCTCAATCTTTCCCAGCATCAGGGTCTTTTCCAATGAGTCGGCTCTTCACATCAAGTGGTCAAAGTATTAGTTTCAGTAATTCTTCTAATGAATATTCAGGGTTGATTTCCTTTAGGATTGACTGGTTTGACCTTGCAAGGAAGAATCAAGATCTTCTTGCAAGGACAAGGAACTCTAGTGTGCTGGAAGTGCATGGGGTCACAAAGAGGCAGACATGACTTAGCTACTGAACACAAGATGCTGTCAAGATATCAGCTCCCCAAAGCACCAATGGTTTGAGGCGAGTCTTAGAATCCTGACCTTGAGTTCAATGAGGCTTACATCTAGCACACCTGCCTGTTTTCAAATTCTCCTCTGGGGTATTATCACATAGCAATGACATATTGAACAAGTTCATCTCCTTGTATAAAAGTGTGTCTACTAAGGTTCATTTTTAGTGAGTGTAGCAGAAGTATCTGGGTCAATGCCAATTTTTAGTATGGGATCTTTGATTTTCTCTTTAAGTCATACCATGACTATAGACATATCTTACTCCCAAGAAGATACAATGTAGGAAGCAACATTTCAACATTTTCTAAAAGTAAGACAATAGATTTCTTCTGAAAGCATGTGTTTGGTTTATGGGAGAAAGAGAGAGATGCAAGTAGGTAGAAAGGATGTTATTTTTCCATATTATCATTTTAATAAACAGAAACAAGTTCCATTTGCACCTTACGTAGGAGATTCAAGAATCAAAGAGAATGAAGGTGATAGAGGTGATTATAAAGATTGCATATAAGAATGCAAAGTGGAAGAAGTGGCAGAGGAGACAAGATGGTAGAGAGAAGAGTAGCAGGAGAGAGAAAAGAGGACCAGAGGAAAATCACAAGAGAGAAGGGAGATAGCAGAGAAGAGAAAAAGAGAGGAGGGGGTGAAAGAAATTGTCTAGTATTAAACCCAGGAATTGTGGCAGGAATTGGGACAAAGGGAAAGGTCATAAAGATCAACTGTATTCATTATTTTCTTTATAAAAATATTTCTCTTTTCACAGAGAGTGATTGGGAAAAAAATGAGGTAAGTCAATTACCTTCACAAATACTCATTCCTTTTGACTTAATTAGTTTCATGGAGCTGATAGTCCCACATCTTGCTAAAGAATTTCAGTGGCCACATTTCTACATAGTGAAAGTGATCCCAAACAATTTTTCCAATGTATTACACATATAACAAGTTTTTCTTCAAAGCCAGGCATGATGGTCATTTTTTCCTCTGTTTTTCTCTTTGACAAACATAGTTATTATAAAAAATGAAAGGGAAATTCAACTCTTCATTCATGTTTGAGTTCCTCTGACTTGCTAAACTATCCTGGCCTGTAGCATAAGATGAACTAAAGAGCTTCTTGATGAAAGTTAAAGAGGAGAGTGAAAAAGTTGGCTTAAACCCAACATTCAGAAAACTAGGATCATGGCATCTAGTCTCATCACTTCATGGCAAATAGATGGGGAAACAATGAAAACAGTGACAGACTTTATTTTGGGGGGCTTCAAAATCACTACATATGGTGACTGCAGCCATGAAATTAAAAGATGCTTGCTCCTTGGAAGAAAAGTTATGACCAACCTAGATAGCATGTCAAAAAGCAGAGACATTACTTTGCCAACAAAGGTCTGTCTGGTCAAAGCTGTGTTTTTTTCAGTAGTCATGTATGGATGTGAGAGTTGGACTATAAAGAAAGCTTAGGGCCAAAGAATTGATGCTTTTGAAACATGGTGTTGAAGAAGACTCTTAAGAGTCCCTTAGACTGCAAGGAGATCCAACCAGTTCATCCTAAAGGAAATCAGTCCTGAATATTGGAAGGACTGATGGTCTTTGGAAGGACTGATGCTGAAGCTGAAACTCCAATACTTTGGCCACAGGATGTGAAGAACTGACTCATTTGAAAAGACCTTAATTCTAGGAAAGATTAAAAGTAGGAGAAGAAGGGGATGACAGAGGAGGAGATGATTGGATGGCATAACTGACTGGATGGCCATGAGTTTGAGTAAGCTCTGGGAGTTGGTGATGGACAGGGAAGTCTGGCGTGCTGCAGTCCATGGGGTTGCAAAGAGTCAAACATGACTGAGCGACTGAACTGAACTGAACTGAACTGTAGCATAAGATGTAATTCCATGTATATCTATTTCTTTTTTTCCTTAAAAAGAAGACTTTGACAAGATTTAATTATATAAGATTTAAATATGGAGAAGGAAATGGCAACCTACTCCAGTATTCTTGTCTGGGAAATCCCACAGATATGGGAGCCTGGAGGGCTGTAGTCCATGGGGTTGCAAAGAGTTGGACTTGACTCACTGACTAAACAACAAGATTTAAATAGAGCAGTAAGTTTTTATATTCATAGCTCTGAAGAGACAGGCTTTATTTCTTTTTTCTTTCTTCTGTCCTTTGTTTTTCTACTTTTCTTTACAGAACGATAATTATTTTATCAAGAAGCTTTGACTTACATTATTAAAAATATATGGCAATCATCAAAAGTCTGCCTTTCTTTATGATATACATACTCTTCACAAAAGTACTTAACTTTTTTTCAGAGCTATAATTAAGAAGATATTAGAATTGAGGGGAAAAGCATGGTCATGGAGCCAAACAATCTCAAATTTGAAACCAACCTCTATCATTTACTATGTTGCTCAGTAAAGTTGATATACCTCATGCGGGTGCTAAGTCGCTTAAGTCCTGTTGCACTGTGCGACCCTATGGACTATATAGCCTGCCAGGCTTCTCTGTCCATGAGATTCTCTAGGCAAGCATCTTGGAGTGGGTTGCCATGCTCTCCTCCAGACGATTTTCTCGACTCAGGGATTGAACCCATGTCTCTTATGTCTCCTGCACTGGCAGATGGGTTCTTTACTAGCACCACCTGATATATCTCTCTAAGCCTCAATTTCATTAACTATAAAAATGAGTATAATAATAGTTTCTACCTTACAGGGTAATAATGAGGATTAAATAATAAAATTTTCATGGCACATATGTATAAAGCATTAATACAACATCTGGCACAATTAAGCATTTAGTACATGGTGTTATTAACAGGTTATATATGCCACTGTGCTTAGTTGCTAAGTTGTGTCTGCCTCTTTGAGACCCCATGGACTGTAGCCTGCCAGACTCCTCTTGTCCTCTCTAGGCAAGAATACTAGAGAGTGGGTTGCCAAGCCCTCCTGCAAGGGATCTTCCCAACCCAGGGATTAAACCCAGGTCTCCCACACTACAGGTGGAATCTTTACCATCTCAGCCACCAGGAAAGTCCGTATATGCCACTAGTGGAGTACAAAATTTATCTTTCCAATAATAAACAGCCAATGGAATTAGTATCCTGCATAGGTGACTCTGTTCTTTAAAAACAATGGTAAACCTGTACATCAACTGTACTCCGATTTAAAAAAAAATTATAAACCAAAGAACACGCAGATCAAATCTTTTTTAAAAGGTGTTTCCTTAAATGTAATATTTTTCAAACTAGGTTGAACGAGTGATAGTTAATTTTCTGAGTACCAATCAGCATTTTTTTTAAATAAAAAGGGAAAGAAGGGAACAGAGGAGAGAGGAAGCAACAGAAGAAAAGGCTAAAAGGGGAAAGAAAAGAGAAAATGAAAATGTTATACATATTAAGGGTAAGTATTGTTCACGTTAATTTTTGATTGTACACTGGGTCAGATTTGGAATTCACTTCTTACTCTGAATCATATTAAAAAGAGTCTGAAAGCCTCCTAACTTGATGGAAACTAGAATCAGTGAGCTTTTGTAAAACAGGAAAAGAGCCAAATAACCACCTTGCTTACTCAAAAATTTCTCTAATTCATGCAGTGTAGCAATTGAAGCCCTTCTAGATATCCTGTGATATCTTCTTTGAAATACTACAGACAGAAGCAGCTACATATCAGAGATTATCCTAGAGCAAGAGGGTAAGATTAGATGGCTTCTGAATAACCATCCTAGTGCTAGGATCATGAGGCAAGCAGTAAAGTAAAATGAAGAAAAGTTAATAAAATTAAAGGATTTAAGATATTTTGTGGTTTCCCTGTGGCTCATCTGGTAAAGAATCTGCCTGCATTGTGGGAGACCTGGGTTCAATCCCTGGGTTGGGAAGATCCCCTGGAGAAGGGAAAGGCTACCCACTCCAGTATTCTGGCCTGGAGAATTCCCTGGACTGGACAGTCCATGGGGTCGCAAAGAGTTGCACATGACTGAGTGACTTTCACTTTCAAGATATTTTTTCATATTCAATAAATTCAGGCACTTACAAATGAAAGATCAAGAAAATGTCTTCTAAAAATCTGATGGGCTTGTGGAATAACCAGACAGCAAAATGCCACTCAGTATGCTTTACTTAAAGAAACGGTTATATTTATCTCTTCTTTTGCAAGATATATAGGGCGTGTGTGGGTTTGGGGTGGTGGTCAGGGAAAGCAGCATTCAAGAGGAAGGTGCATATAAGTGGTTGTGTTCACTTCAGTCTTATTTCAAACCAAACCAGTATGGTGGTCAGCTGTCAGCCAAAGAGAACAGGGGCAGGAACAGAGCCAATCAAGCTGTGTTAAGAAACCTAATCATTCCATAGAAATCTGTACAGCTCTTGTTCTCTGGCAGTACAGCTGGCAACAGCACAGCAGTAATTTGAGGGGTTTTCTATAGGGTGCTTATGAGTTTGATTTCACTGTTGGCTTCTTGCCATTGCAACCTATACACTGGGTAGTTTTGTTTGTGAGTTACCCAACTATGTGCTTAGATGATAAAGAATCAGATTTTTTTTACTTGGTAGGCATGAAGTCATCTGAGTTTTCACTTTGCCAAATGCGTCTTTTTTTTTTCTTCCAAACTCCCCCAGGTTAAGAAAAATACATGGTTTGTATCGCCAAGGCCTTCCCCCTACACTTTGAGCCCTGTATTTCTTTGGGAAACTAAATTCTATTTTCCCCATAATCCATCAAACTGTTTTCTCTGACAACTTAAATCTTTAGAGCCTTTTAAAATACCACTTCTCTCATTTTCTCCCCACTACTCTCCTTTTTTCATACTTTCCCCTTGGCAATCAAAAAATACATATAATTTGCCAAATTTGAAGTAAAAGGGATGAATATAATTCAGCTGCTGAGGTTCAAGATGATGTTTTACATGTGACCAAATAAACTTTCCATTACCCAGTTGCACCTTCATATGACTTTCTTGAGATACTCTCAAAGGACATAATGTAGTTAAACAGTAATGTTACATAAACAGTTGACAGTGTACAGCAAATACAAGTTTTCCGTTTTGAAACTTCTGGGAATTTCTTTTTCCTAATATTTTTGATCTGTGGTTGGTTGAATCTGCATATCCAGAATCGTTGGAGAAGGAGAGCCACCTGTATTTAATTTTGAGTCAATCTCAGCTCCTTCCTATATGCATATATCACTTCATCTTATATAAACAGAATCAATAATACATTCCAAAACTGTTCTGATAATAGAAAGTGAACTACTATCACCAGTGCGACCATTTAAAAAACAAAGGCCAAAATTATGGAAGTGGGTTTGAGGAGAAAGTAGAAGAAATACAATGAAAATACTTAACTATACTCTAAAGTATGGTGAAGGAGAAGAAGTATTTATCTCTAACCCTTTTGGCTCATCAGTGTAAAATCAGAAAGAACTCCTTCTTCATTCTCAAAACATATAAACCTTCAACAGGATGCCCTTTATTTGTTAGCAGATATATGTCTCCATGGGCTTCCCTGGTGGCTCAACGGTAAAAGAAAAAATCCACATGCCAGTGCAGGAGGTGCAGGCTCCATCTCTGGAGAAGGAAATGGCAGTCCATTCCAGCATTCTTGCCTGGGCAATCCCACTGACAGAAGAGCCTGGCAGGCTACAGTCCGTTGGATCGCAAAAGAGTCAGACATGACTTGGCGACTAAATAGTAACATTGTCCATCTCCATGCCAGGGCC
The DNA here is from genome assembly GCA_007570785.1 of Antilocapra americana. Taxonomy (NCBI): domain Eukaryota; kingdom Metazoa; phylum Chordata; class Mammalia; order Artiodactyla; family Antilocapridae; genus Antilocapra; species Antilocapra americana. Next base: position 15,664,034 of record ML663009.1, read on the forward strand.
ATCACAATCTTCCATTCCCTCTTACTTTAGCCAGGATACCCAGTTACTTTCCATAGCTAAGGACAGCAGGAAGTCCTCCCAAACTCCATTTCAAGGAGTCTTTCATTTTCACTGTATGCACTGGTAGTAGAAGTAGGAAATGTCAAATCCCACCATCAGAAATTGGTCAAAAGTATGCTATTAAAGCGAGATTTTTAAACTGAGATTTCATACCAAAAGAACACAACACAACAGGCAGCAGTTAGCTACCATCATACTCTCAACAGTATAATCCAGTCATATTATAAGGTTAAATTAGAGAAGGAAATGGCAACCCACTCCAGTATTCTTGCCTGGAGAAGCCAATGGACAGAGGTGCCTGGCAGGCTACAGTCCATGGTGTCACAAGAGTCGGACACAACTTAGCGACTAAACCACCACCACATAAAGCTAAATGGATTTCAGTAAGCTGCCCAAGTAATCAAATCACCATCTATAACACATTTTCTATAAAAATATCCATTCCAAATTCCAAACAACAAACTTGCTGAACTTCCCCCATTAGTTAGTTGGAAATTGGCTACAAATATATCCCTGTGTATACTTCAAAGAAGCTTTTTGGAATATAGATTTAAAAAATACTTAAAAACAAGTAACTATTAGCCTTTTTAAAAAGGTCACAGGCTTTACTTCCTCATTTACTATGTATGAAGTCTGGGGTTTTCAAATACAATACTTGGAAGTATGCATGAAAAGTGATTACTAGTGGCTATTTTGATTATGAGTGGCTATTAACACATTGTTAATATGATGACAACAAGAGCTATAATCATGCCAATCCTATGAACTGTGGGTGATGGGGAAAATACATACTGTTTCTTATATTGTATATATTATAATGTTCTCCTTAACATAAGTGATTCAGATGCTTTCTAAAAAAGTACACAAAGTTTCTAAGCTGAGGGAATTAGGAAAGTTAGCACAACTTCAAGTCAACCTATTTCTATAAAAATTTTAGAGAAATAACTAAATGTACACTCAACCATCTATGTAACTCAGTACCTTGTTTTCATATATGAGCAAGGCTGTGTGGATCGATAAAGATGCCATATGAGCAGACCTTTGAACATCTAGCATCAGAACTTATAAAGCCACCAAATGTACTGCACTGATATGACACCTAATGATCTTCTAATAAAAGCCAATTTCAAATGATTAAGAAAAAATAAGCTTGCTATAAAAAGGCAAACAATGTTCACAGACAGCCTGGATTCAAAGGACAGATGGGTGGGCATAAATTACGTGTTTATAAAAAATAACATATGAACTCTTTGGTAAATAGAACAGAATTTCATTTAAGAAACTTGATTCGGGGAGAAGGGGCAATATTTAGGCTTTGTCCTGAGTTAGCACAAAGCATAACTGAATACATCATTGCTCTCTTATATTTAAAACAAATAAGATATTGAGGGGCTTCCCAGTGGCTCGGTGGTAAAGAATCTGCCTGCCAATGCAGGAGACGTGGGTTCAATCTCTGGGTTGGGAAGATCCCCTGGAAATGTAAACAAAGCAACCCATTCCAGTATTTTTGCCTGGGATATCCTATAGACAAAGTCCATAGGGTCACCAAAGAGTTGGACATGACTTAGCAACTAAACAACAAAAATATTGAGACTTGTAGAATGAAGTCAGAAGTACTGCCTGTAACCAACTGCACTGTGACATTCTCACTCATGTGCTGAGCCTGAAGTCCCACAGCAGCTGAAGACTTTGATGACTCAGGACTTCCAAACCTTCCTCCTGAGGACATTACTAGTGGACATCACACTGCACGTGCTCCTAACTCATTCTTCACCCACCCCTCTCTGCCATCAGTAATCACTTTACCAGTAATCCCTTCAGTCACAGAAGTTGTACATTAAAATCAGAGCCCTGCCAACCATCTCTGTCAGTTCTGCTAGAGATGGAAGGTCCACTCATTCAGTTGCACACATTGGAATAGTTCCTCATTCTGGGTATTGTGCATTCTGAACAACTGTGAGAGTTTGACTATAAAGAAAGCTGAATGCTGAAGAATTGATGCTTTTGAACTGTGGTGTTGGAGAAGACTCTTGAGAGTCCCTTGGACTGCAAGGAGATCCAATCAGTCCATCCTAAAGGAGATCAGTCCTGGGTGTTCACTGGAAGGACTGATGTTGAAGCTGAAACTCCAATACTTTGGCCACCTCATGCAAAGAGTTGACTCACTGGAAAAGACCCTGATGCTGGGAAGGATTGGGGGCAGGAGGAGAAGGGGAAGACAGAGGATGAGATGGCTGGATGGCATCACTGATTCGATGGACACGGGTTTGGGTGGACTCCAGGAGTTGGTGGTGGACAGGGAGGACTGGCGTGCTGCGGTTCACGGGGTCACAAAGAGTCAGACACGACTGAACAACTGAACTGAACAGAAACAACTGTGAGGTCTCCATTGAAGAAGCATGTTTAAATGGTATGTCCTTCATTTGTTTATGTCTGGGCAGAAGTGTCAGTGTATGTGTGTTGTGTGTAACGCTGTGTGTATTTATCTAAGCACATATTCAAACATTTGAGAGTATAAGAGCCACATGGAACTGAGTTTATCATTTTCCTCTTGAAGTACATAATACAAATAGTTACAACTAATATATAAGCATTTTATAAAATAAATCATTGTCTTTGTGTGGAGGAACTTATTAATAGGCCAATAGGGCAGGCCTTTCGCACATCAGTTGGGATGAGAGGGGAGAACACTGTGTTCTTTCTTTGCACCAAAATAGTAAGTTAGAAAACAAATCTGTCTGGAAAAAAATTATCACAGCTTGTGCCAGAGGAAGAGGAGCTAGGGAAGTTTGAGGTTTCTTACCAAGAAAAACTGACGGCAAGCCTTCATATTAGACTGTATAATGTCTATCCACTAAAGTTTTACAGGAATGAGGAAACTTTCTTACCAAGAAAGTTAAGTTCAAATGAAATGCTGCTCATCAAAAATGACTCTAAAGAAGGTATAATGTTTTCATCAGTGGCTTTAAGAAAACAATTTATAGTGCTTTCAGTGAAATAAGGGTAAGTGGCATTCCACTGCAATGTGCTGCTATGGCCTATATGCCTTGAACTATACAAATGACATTTCCTGGGAATTTGCTTTCCCTTAGAAAGGAAAACAGGGAGAAGAATTTTTACATGAGGTATAAGGAAAGAAATGGACATATAAATAACTGCTAGCTCAATGTAAAAGATCCCTGAAGAAAGGGAAGAAAGCCAGGAGGTGTGCGCATCAAATAAAAATGGAGAATATGGCTATATTTCAGCTCAAACCAATATTCCCTTTTCAGGAATCATCCCCTCTGGCTCACTGCTGACAATGCATAGATAGCATATGAGTGAGGTAAGTTCATAAGTAAGATGAAAAGGGATGCTCCACGGCAGGTAAATAAATTTGTTTCCACTGAGATAATTATTCTTACCGTGTGTCACTGCTCTCATGGCATAAACAGGACAGGTGATGACATCCTATAAAATGAAATTTTTATTCCTATAGCCCTGACACCAAGATATATAAGTCATTCAGCCCTCATGAATTTTCTTTTGCTCTGAAGCTTTGAGTGAGTTTTTGCTTTTCTTGTTGTTCTTGTTTCTTGTCTTTTAAAAAAAATGCTGTCATCAACTGGGCAATACTGTTAAGAGAGTAGGGTGGAAAATGGGACTGTCATTATTTTAGGCTACCTGATCCTATATAAGAATTACATATGTTATTATGTGGGATGGCTGAATATAGCTATTTTACTTGAATTATTTAAAGTTAACATCTGCATCATACAATCACTATGTAATATCTACATCCTTAAATCAAAGCCCTGTCCCAAACCTCACATCTTTTCAGACCTAACATAGGCAAGAAATAAGGAATCACAAGTCTTTGTACCAACAAATAATTTTTCCAACTACAATTCATTAGTACCTTATTCCAAAAGCATATGAATACTTACAAGATGGTTAATCCTCATTAAAAACTAAGATTACATGACATAATTACATGTAAATAAGAAAAATGAATTAAACTCTTACCCTTTCCTATGTCGGGCACTAGTTGTGAATCATATATACAATTAGAGTTATATTGCTAAGCTAAAAATATTGGTAAAGATCTAAAAATGACAAACAGTGCCTTTTAAATTAATGTCTTATTAGTTGAGTGAAGTACACTGACAAAGAATAATTTATGCTTATTCAAACTGCACTCGACATCTTCAGGTGTTTCCAAATGAGCTCACAGAAGAGTGATTAAATGCATCTGATAACAAGCCACACATTGCTGAAATTACTTACCGCCTCATTTTATGATTAATTAAACATGTAGATTAAAGTTGCAAAAGAATTTAGATTAATGAGCAAGTTAAGTCTTGCTGATATAAGTGAATTGGGAATTGGATGCTCTGTGGAACTTTATAAACATGCATTTTATAATGAATAAGACAAGGCTACATGCAGAATCGTGGCCACCAGGGCCTTTTGACGATGCAGTCTTTTTTAACATGGTTTGACAGCTTTCAAATAACATTCTTCTATAGGCTTTAAACTTTGTGCTTTGCTGTAAAACACAAGACTACATAACTCATGTACCAGGAGTACGATTATTTTGGGGCTCTCCAAGGTAATGACCCCTGTAGCAGCAGCTGTTCAGATAAAATTACAAGCTCAATTGTTATTTTAATCAGAGATAGTTTTGTAGTTAAAAGCAGTTATGAAAGTTGTAAAATTATGTGACACGTCATCAGTATCTTCTCTTCAACACTCTTTTCTCCAAAAGTAAAACCATCCCAAAAAAGTCATAGCTTTCCAGAGGACTTATTAGTGAAAAAAAGAATCCTAAGTCATTCATAAAATATTCAAATCCATTTATTAGTGAAGTTTCTGTGGTAGGAAAGGTAATATTTAAATTTATGATGACTCTTATCAGCTCCAAGATTGTGTCAAAATATCTGCTGGGGTTTGCTGCTGCTTAGTAACTCAGTCATGTCCAACTCTTTGCGACCCCATAGCCTGCAAGGCTCCTCTGTCCATGGGGATTCTCCAAGCAAGAATACTGGAGTGGATTGCCATGATCTCCTCCAGGGGATCTTCCTGACCCAGGAATCAAACTAGAGTCTCCTGTATTACAGGCAGATTCTTTACCAGCTGAGCTACCAGGGAAGATTCCACTAGGGTTTGCTAAGTATCCAGTTTTTCTCTTTTAAAATCAGCTTTACCTAATCTGTGCCAAGAGCCAAGCTGGACTTTATGATTTTCCAGTGCAAGAGCAATTCAAGTTATTCACAAGGATATAGTGCATTCTCCTTTGCAAGAGACAGAAGTGGCAAGAAACTGAACCAAAGTTACCAAAGTAGATTTTGGTTTAAACCTATTCCATTTTTATTCTAAGTTTGTAGCACAATATCATTTGTTATAACTATAGATAGCATAATGAAACAATTCCTGCAAATTGTTTGAATGGATCCAGTTTGCTATCTAAAATGCACCTCTAATTTTTTTCTATTTATTTTCAGATCTTATGTATAATTCAGTTCTTGGCAAGATGAGATTTTTATAGTGTTATTTTTTTTCCTTTTAATTCAGATTTTTCATACTCTAAAGATGTACCAAGAAAACTATGGAATTTTTTACATAAGGATCAAAAGGAACTGCTTCATGATATGGGTAGCAAATTATCATTATTAACCCCACATATTTATCATGTGGACTTAATTGCCCATTTGAGGATTTATGTAAATGAAAATACATATTGAGATGTAAGTCTATTTTGAAATTTATTAAAAGCATATAAGCAATCCAAATAAAATTGTGTCCATTTGATTTGTTTATTTCCTTCCAGGGTTAAGTTTTTTTTTTTTAATTTATAAGCTTTTTTCCTTTGCAGCTCAACTTGAATATAACAGTAAGAATTTCTAGGTAGAAATACAGACCCAAACACTTCAAAAACCAAATAATATCCTTTTTCTTCACATAAAAATTTAAATTCTTCATGTATACCCTTTAAAAGAAGAAACTGTACAACAAAGTGGTAATATTAGCCTAAAAGATGCTAGGTTAGAGATCTAAAAATAATTATTTTGTGATAATAAAATGTACCTGGATATGTGCCAGAAGGACATAGATTATTTAAGCAGCTCAACAAGTCACCAAATTTTAGGGAGCAAGATTTTTCCACTCATCACTGCCATATTATTTCTAGGACCCACAAATTATGAGGTGTGTCCTAGAGTTACTAATAATTAAATAGAATTGTGTCATTACTGTGGCATTTTAGTACAAGAAGATACATTTATTTACCCATGAAAGGAATATTTGTAAAACACTAAATATATTTAGCTATTATATATACTTACTATTAGCATGTTTTAGGTTTTATTATAAATGCTTTATACAGTTTATCAACATAGACTACATAAATTTACTGGTTATTTAAAGTTAGGAGTTATATGTTTAGCTGAAATACCAAAATAGGTACTTTACATTCAAATTATGAATAAATGGGCAATTTAAAATATCACAAATTAGCCTTAATGCACTATAAGAATTCTTAACCATTATTTGATTAAATCAAGATGGCAATTTATTGTAAAACATTTTTTTTATTTCACAACACATAGTTATGTGTTCATAGCTATGAACCTTGCATCTCTACAAAGTGATTATTTTCTTCATTTCATCCATAGTTTGAAAAAAAGTATAAAAATACTCACCAGAAACTAAAATTAGATGACTAAACTCATTTTCACATGTGATTGGGCCCAGGTTTGTCAAGATGAACTACAAATGCATTAATATCCACAATACTGCCAAATGTTGAATTATTAATATTGTCGGGTCCTTGGTCTCAGTTCATGCCCTATTGAGGAGTTTTGTGACATTCATCAAAACTCAGCCTCTCAACATGTTTACAAGTATCTTGGAGGCAATGTCTTAAACTAAAACTAAGGTCACTTTCAACCATGCAAACTATCATCAAGGGCAGACTAAGACTCATAAATGCAAAGAACTAGTCTATGGTGAAAACAGCAGATAAAGTCAGGTGCCACCACACACCAGATACTTGCCAACTCAGCACCCAAAAGGTGAGATACCAGGTAGATGATTAAAGGTGGTTCTTCATTTGGAAGGATTAGCAGCATTATGCACAATAACTGTGAGTAGTATATGTCAATGCAAGTGTTCAACAGCCAAAAACAGTGCTGAAAATTGACTCCAAAACTACTACAGCTTATCAATTTTTATTCTACTGACTGCAAATTCTTTAGCTCTCTTAACCAAGCATGGAGTTAGCTAACTGGAAGACTCCAGAATTTTTCCTTCAGTGGAAAAAAAAAGGTTACTCTGTTTTAGTTATTCTAAGACTTCTTTTAAAATCCATGTATCCAAAAATTTTGTAAGTGCACATTAATAATGGTCTTTTATAAACCAATTGGAGATTAAAAGTATGATTATTTTTTAAAAGTCAAACGTTTCTAAACTTTACTCTGTAATTATATGATTTCCACAATGGGAAATTGATACCAAACTGATTTTATTCTTAAAACAAGTAACTTAAAAGAATACAAGTGGTTTCCAGACTTGGCAAACTTTAGAATTTCTGATACTCATCTTTCCAATCTTTCATTCAGTAGATATATTCCCTATAAATAGAAAAATTTCTGAAAAATATTGAACTGTGGTTGTAAAATTGTTTCATTTGTATGTAAAGTTAGCCAATAATTCCAATAGTTATAAACATAAGTTAAAACTAGAAGATGCAAAGAAACTAGATGTTAAAGTTACCTAAGGTCTTAAGATTAGACCACAAAAATACAATTCAATCCTTATTTGTCATGGAAATAGGAAATAAATGGGAACATTAGTTACACTCATAAATTATATATTATACCTGGGCTCTTATACAAAGTGATGAGGGGTCACAAAGTCCTTCTTGAAGCATTTCTCTTTCCTCATCAGAAGATATAGAAAGTCTAAAAAGAAGAAACTAATAGTTATTGGGCCCACTATCTGCCAGACATATAAAATAAATTTATTCTATGCATCATATAATCTTCCCAAGAACCACACCCATTTTACAGATGAAGGAACTGAGTCTCAGATAAGCTAAGCAATTTTCCAGAATTACACCAAGTGGCAGAGATAAGAGTGAAGCCCTAGTGAACCCAGCTCCAAGGTCCATTTGTTCCTTCTATTATGGTTATTTATTGCCCATAGTATTTTTTGTATTTATGCTGTTCTCTACTGTCTTAGATTTCTTTTTGCTTCTCAGTTAAAACCTATTCCTACCACCTCCTTCCAAGGTCCACTTATTCCAAAAAGTATAGTGTTCTCTCAGCACTTTGTTTAAAAGCCTCTATTATAACAATTCAAGTTATACTGATTCACACAATACATATTTGTGTAATGCTACCAATGTTATCATCTATATTCAGCAAGGTGTTGAAGGTTTCACAAAATGGTTTCATTGACACACTATAATAAAACTCTTTCACTCTCCATTCTATACTCCTCTAGCCTCTCTCAACTTCATAATAACTTTAGTAGTAGAAGTATTTACTAGTGTTATTATCATTATCATTATTACATATTATCAGCTTCAACCAACCACCTTTTGCTTTCATGCTGCTCTCTGGAACTTTCCACTTTCATTCTGCTCAAATGTTCTCATACCACTAAACCTTCATAATCAACCTTCCTTCTCTTTCCTTCCTAATCAAGAATTCTCTTCTTAAATATTTCCTAGAAGATGTAAGATACTCTCGATTATTCATTTATGCAACAAAATCTAAGCATTTACTATATTCTGAAAACTAAGAATAGGTAAATAAGATAGCCCTCATTTGTCTAAGAATTTATAATCTAGGACAAAATACAAACAAGTAAACCAAAATTTATAATGTAGATCCATGTCATAATGAAAGTCTATATGATGAGTACAAAGTGATATGAGTACAAAGAATAAAGAGTAACATTCATCTGGAAGGCTTCATATAGAAGATGGTATATAAAGTTAAGTTTCATTATTGAACAGGATGCAGGTGGAGAAATGACAATAGTAATGATCAATTACTGAGTACTTTTTATGCGTGAAGCACTCAATATACTGAATGTTTAATATATATCATATATTAATTCACGTATGTGGAGATTTCTGTCCCTGACAAAGATGGACTAAAAGGGACTATATTTACCCTTCTGGGTTAAACAACTGGAAAAAATACTGGATGAAATACATAAAAACAACAGTTTTCAGAAACTAGACATCAAGCAATGAAGAACAGTGATTCCTTAGAAAGGAAAAACAAATGAGGTCTTCCCTACAGTTGTCCCAGCTTACTGCCTCAAGAAAGAAATTACTAATTGCAGTATACAGAGGCAGAGCCCAATGGTCTAAGAAAATGAAGCTGGGTGTCTAGCAAGGCTAGACATAGTTGGATATAGTTGATAAGGCAGAGTAACAGAGGAAAAAGACCTGTACACAGACTTCCAGAGGTCTGGAAGAGAATCCCCCACAATTACTGATAAGCACACATGTGTGAGGAAACTAACCAAGGTTAGAAAAATACATAATCAATCCCCAGAGCTTACACAAATCTAGGAATAATTCAATTTCCCATCATCAAAGTGTAAAACTTCATAATGCCAGGACATTGGATAGAATACTCATAAGAGTATTGCCTCAGCAGTGTAGAAACTTAGCCCTACACTAAAGAAGGCACTGGTTCCAACTGACAGTGATTCTAAGCAAGTACTGAAAGGATCAAACTGTTTCCAAGTATATTAACTACATACCAGAAAAAAAAAGTCCAAAAATATTTATAGAAATACTGAAAGATTCAGGACTTGACAAGGTAAAATTAACACAATTTCTGGCATCCAATAAAAAATCATCAGTATGAAAAGAAGCAGAAAAATACCGCTCATTATGAAGAGAAAAAGCAATCAATTTAAATCTATCCAGAAATGACACAGATGATAGAATTAGTATACAGATATTAAAATAGTTATTAGTTGCATCTTATTTGTCCATGAAGCTGAACTAAATACTAAACATACTAAGTAGAGATCTTGAATATATAATAAAGACTCAACTGTAACTTCTAGATATAGAAGAAATACAATGTCTGGGATGAAAAATCAAGGGAGTAGGATTAAAAGCAGATTCAACTCTGAAGGACAAAGACAAGTGAACTTCAAGATTTATCTACAGAAACCATCTAAAGTGAAACGGAATTGAAGGTGAAAAAATAAATGTGAACAAAACCAGTGAACTGAGGAACAATGTCAAGCCTCCTAAAGCATGTGTAATTGCATTCCACAGAGAAAAGGAGTGAATAAAAAGTTCTGAAGTAATAATGGCTGAAAAATTTTCAAATGTGACAACAACAATAAACCTACAGATACAAGAATCTCAAAAAATCCAAGATCAACAAACATTAAGAAAACTACACTAAGGCACATAGTAATAATGTTGCTTACAATCAAAGATAAAGAGAAAATCTTAAAAGCAGCCAGAGAAAATGACATACCATACACAAAGAAACATAATAAAAATTACAGCAGACAGCTTTTTGAAAACAATATAAGCTAAAAGACAATGGATCAATATTTTTAAATTATTGAACCACAAAAAGTTAATCTAATAGTCTATAGTTAGCAAAATAAAGACTTTTCGTGAATATAAAAGGTGATAAAAAAAATCACCATCTCACCAGCAGACATATCTTACAAGAAATATTAAAGAGGTCTTTCAATCAGAAGGTAACTGACAAACAGAAACCTGAATCTACACAGAGGAAAAAAAGAACACAACGTGGTAAACATCTGGGTAAATACAAAAGACTTTATTTTTTAATACCTTTAAAATTTGACTATTCAAAACAAAAATAACTATCCTTAGATTTATAACATATGTAGAAGTAATACGTAAGACAATAATTGCACAGAGGCATCTTTTCTTAGCCTTTTGACTAAGATCAAGTGTAGTGGCTGCACAGAGGCTGGGAAGGAAAAACGGAAGTATGTTATTATAAGATTCTCATCCTGTGTGTCCTGTGAGATATTACTTGAGGTAAGACTGTGATAAGTTGTATAGGATTGCTATAAATACTAAAGCAACTACTAAAATACAATAAAACAACAAAAAAATGGAATTAGTAAACCACTAAGGGATTTTAAATGAAATTTTTAATTTTTAATAAATTTTAAAAAAAAACAAGAAAATGGGGAAATGAGATGATGACAGGTGGTACAAATAAGAAACAAAGATATATCTTATATTTAAACTCAACCATGTCAATAGTCACATTAAATGTAAATAAACACCCAAATTAAAAGGGAGAGATTGTCATACTGGATAAAAAGCAAGACTCAACTGCATTCAGGCTATACAAAATCCATTTTTAAAATGAAGACACAATACTATAAAAGTAAAAGAACGGAAAATACATCCCATGGTACCACTAATAGAAAGCTGTCATGGCTATAAGACAAAGCATATTTCAAAGCAGAGAATATTACTCTGGATAAATGGATTCTTATACAATGATAATGGGATAAACTCCTTAGGATGCCTAATGACTCTAAAAATGTATCCACCTAATAGAGCTTCAAAATACAAGGAAGAAAAACTAATAAAATGTCAGGAAGAAGTTTCATCAGAGTTCTCAGAGTTCTCCCTGAATTAATGATAGAACACATAAACCAAAAAAAAATCAGTAAGGATATTGAAGACTGGGGCAACACTTTCAAACAGCTTTATCTAGTTTACATTAATAGAATTTGCCAACCAACAAAAAATCTAGGAATTCAGCAACAGAGAGGCAGCTGGAAAATATAAAAATATTAGAAAATAACACTTCTAAATGACACAGAAATCAAAGAAGAAATCAAAAGGGAAGCTAGAAAGTCTTTTGAACTGAATAAAAATGTAAATACCACATATTAAAATTTATGAAACACGGCTAAAGCATTACTTAGATATAAATTTTATAACACTAAAACCCGTATTTGAAAAAGGGGTCTCAAATCAGTGATCTCAGCTTTTACCTTAAGAAACTAGAAAAATAAGAGCAACTGAAACCTAAAGTATGAAGAAAAAAATGAAATAATAAGACCAAAAACAGAAATCAACAAAATAGAAAAGAGGAAAGCAATATTATGTATGCTATTATATTTACATTCTATCATAAATGAGACATAAAATCACTATATATTCATAAAGTGCATAACTTACATGAACAGATAACCTAAATAGCCCTATAGCTATTTTTAAAAATTGAATTTGTAGTTAAAAACTTTCCCAGAAAGAAAACTCCAAACCCAGATGGTTTCGTTAGTGAAGTCTTTCATGTATTTAAAAAGTAATAATACCTATTGTACATAAACTCTTCCAGAAAACTGAATAGATGGAAACACTTCCCATCTCATTCTATGAGGCTACAGTAATCAAGTAATCGAGATAATAGCATAAAAAACAGACAAATAGATCAATGGAACAGAGTAGACTCCAGAAATAAACCTCTACTTATATGGTCAATATATTTTCAACAAAAGTGCCAAGGCAATTTAATGGGGAAAAAGAAAACCTTTTCAGACAATGGCACTAGAAAACTTGGATAGCCATAAGCAAAAATATAAACCTGAAATTGCATCTCACCCTATTACAAAAGTAAACTCAAAACAAATCATAGGCCTAAATTAAAATCTAAAACTAAAATACTTCTAATGAAATGCTTAGAAAAAAAACTTAGCAACCTTGGATTTTGCAAAAATTTCTCAAATGTGACATAGAAAGCATGAAATACAAAAGAAAAGCAATAATTGGACTTCATCAAAATTTAAAACACTGGCTCTTCAAAAGAAACTTAAGAGGCAAACCACAGACCACAAAAAATATACACAAAACATGTATCTGACAAATAACTCATATTTTTAAAAAAATTAAAAAGCTATTACAACTCAATAAAAAAAGATAATTCCAATTTAAGAAAAGAACAGCAAAAGATTTAAAAGACATTTCAACAAAGTAGATACATGAATGACAAAAAGGCATGTGAAGAAAGCTCAACATCATCCATCATTAGAGAAATAAAAATTAAAATCACAGTGAATCACCCACTACAAACCACTTGAATAGCTAAAATTGAAGACTAAACATACAAAGTGTTATGAATGTAGGACAGCTGGAACTCTTACACATTGCTAGTAGGAATGTAAAATGGTAAACCACTTTGGAAAAATCAGCAGTTCTTATAAAGTTAAACATGCACCTATGTAACCTAGTCACTCCATTCCTAGGAATTAACCCAAAAGAAATGAAAAAACATGTCCGCCTAAAGACAAATGTCCAAAGGAGTTTCATTTGTAACAGCCAAAATCTAGAAAAAACCTAAATAGATAATCAAATTGTGATATCTACTTACAATGAAATATCAATCCTCAATTTTAAAAGTAAGTTATTGACATGCACATGAGTGAATTTCAAAATAATCATGCTGAATGAAAGAAACTAGACCAAAAAGTTGTATGTAGTGTATGATTCCAATTACATAAAACAAAACTTTTAATGTCATCTATCATGGCAACAGACCAGCAATTGCCTAGGGATGAACCTTGAAAAGAGATCAAGGAGGGGTAGAGTAAGGGATTCTGAAGGGGCATTAAGAAACCATCAGGATTATGTATATGTAAATTATCTTGACCAGGCAGAAATGGCTTGACTGGTGTATACATACATCAAAACATCAAATTATACTCTAAATATATGAAGTTTATTATATGCCAATTATATCTCAATAAAACTGTTTTTTAAAAAACATGCAGTGGGTAATATTCTCACTTTACAGATGAGCATGCTAAGGTTCCAAGAGGTTACATGATTTGCCTAAGATCACAGCTAGTACCCAGCAGTATCCAGGGGTGGCAGGAATTCCACACGGTGTATTTTTAAACTAATACGTAGTATCTACTACAGATACTACACATCTGATTCACAGAAGGCACTCAAAAGTTGTTTTGGAGTTTTAAAATATAAAGACATATAAAAAGCTTAAGATGTGGAGAAGTAACAGACTTAAACTTTCCCATAGGATACATAAATTTTTAAGATTTTTAACCCAAAATATCTCAATTGATAGAATGTAAGAAAGCGTTTCTGTAATTCATTCAAAAAGCCTATTAGGCAATACATAAAATGAACAGTTTGATAGGTACAAGTGAGACAGAAACTTAAGTCATACACAGTTTATGAAAGAATGCCCTTTGATGATGAACTGGCAAGGGGCTCGGTGTGTCAGCAGGCTAAGGTACATATAGTACATACAGCTGAATACATTTGAATGTAGAAAAACAGCTCCTGCAGGTCTCCTAGGAGAAACACTGGGCAAAACATCTCCTAGAGGGGAATTACTAGGTTTTCTAACAGTTACTTTTTTCCTTTTACTTATACATATATTTCATCTCTTCCCATAATAGATTATAAATTCCTGATGACTAACTCTTCATTCACCATTTTAAATTCCACCTCATGTCCAGAAGAGTCCTGAATTCATATTCTTATTGAGTGAATGAATAAATGAATTAATGCTTATTAGTGTTAAGTCTGCGGAGAAGGCAATTGGCACTCTGCTCCAGTACTCTTTTTTTTTAAAGATATGTCTAATGCAGTTTTATTTGTGTCTTTATAAGAAAAAAATGTTTTTATGGCTCTGAAGATCAGACAGAGCAAGAGGATGTGGATTTAAATTAAATCAGAGAGATTTCAGTTAAGCTTAAGGAAAAAGGATTCTTAACCATCAGAGATTTTTCAGTTAAAAAACCACTACAAATAGCAATGAAATTTCCATCCCTAGAGATCCACAGTGGATTATTATTTGTGCTGGCTATTTTGGAGTGTTCCTTACTAAACAAATCCTTTTTAAATCCCATGATTTTAAAATATCTATCTAAAGATATAGATAGATGGATAGATGGATGGATGTAGATGGATAGATAGATGGACAGATGGATAGATGGATAGGTAGATAAATAGGTGGATAGGTAGGTAGATATGTGGATAGACTAATGGATATACCAGCATTACACATGTTAATGGAGAGCTGTATATAATATTCTAAGTGTTACTTTGAATTTTATCAAAATTCTAATGCTACATAAAGTTTTAAGATCCAAACTTCTTAAAACATAGATGGTGTATTAGAAGCATTTCCCCATGTTATTTAATATTCTTTGAAAATATAATAGTCCCTCATCATTCAGTTGTTTCCGATTTTTTTCTTTTTTTTAATTTATTTTATTTTCTTTACATTATTGTGTTGATTTTGCCATACATTGACATGAATCCACCATGGGTATACATGCGTTCCCCTTCCAGAACCCCCCTCCCACCTCCCTCCTGATTCCATCCCTCTGGGTCATCCCAGTGCACCAGCCCTGAGCACCCTGTATCATGCATCAATCCTGGGCCGGCGATTCATTTCACATATAATAATTTACATGTTTCAATGCCGTTCTCCCATATCATCCCACCCCTGCCCTCTCCCTTAGAGTCCAAAAGACTGTTCTATACATCTGCGTCTCTTTTGCTGTCTTACATACAGGGTTATCGTTACCATCTTTGTAAATTCCATATATATGCGTTAGTATACTGTATTGTTGTTTTTCCTTCTGGCTTACTTCACTCTGGATAATAGGCTCCAGTTTTGTCCACCTCAGTAGAACTGATTCAAATGTATTCTTTTTAATGGCTGAGTAATATTCCATTGTGTATATGTACCATAGCTTTCTTATCCATTGGTCTGCTGATGGACATCTAGGTTGCTTCCATGTCCTGGCTATTGTAAACAGTGCAGCGATGAACATTGGGGTACACATGTCTCTTTCATCTGGTTTCCTCAGTGTGTATGCCAAGCAGTGGGACTGCTGGGTCATATGGTAGTTCTATTTCCAGTTTTTTAAGGAATCTCCACCCTGTTCTCCATAGTGGCTGTACTTGTTTGCATTCCCACCAACAATGTAAGAGGGTTCCCTTTTCTCCACCACTCCAGTACTCTTGCCTAGAAAATCCCATGGACGGAGGAGCCTGGTAGGCTACAGTCCATGGGGTTGGTAAGAGTCAGACACAACTAAGCAACTTTACTTATCCATTTCACTTTCATGTATTGGAGAAGGAAATGGCAACCCACTCCAGTGTTATTGCCTGGAGAATCCCAGGGACGGATGAGCCTGGTGGGCTGCTGTCTGCAGGGTTGCACAGAGTTGGACATGACTGAAGCGACTTAGCAGCAGCAGCGTTAGTCTGAATGATGGGGTAGGTAATGAGAATGATAAGAATCCTTTTCAAAATCAACTTGACTTTATTCCATTTTCTTGAAAAAGTTTATTTTAAAAGTCTTATTTCAGTGTCTTTTCTTAGTCATGAATGTATTTTCCTGCACTATCTCCTTTTTCCTTGAAAGAGACAAGTAGAAAGGACCTATACCCAAAGCATAATATTTCCTTTGACTATACCTTCTGTGGAGGACAGAATGTAGCAATATAACAAGGGAGTTGTAGTCATCATTTTATCTGAGAGAGTTTTAAAAGTAACCAGGCTCTGTGCACACCTGTTTTATTCCTCACAGATGTCATGTACTAATCCCTAAGTGAAAGCCACCTGATAGGAATGCCATAATTCGCAGTATCTTTACTCTTCTCACTCATGGTAGCCAAGTTTTATTTTATGTCCCTGGAATCAACAAGGCCCTGCCTATACACTTGAGTTCCTAGTATTAACATCTTTTGTGTTTAGGCTATGCCTTTAAATTCTCAAGTGATTTTATCTTTAAGTATATTCTCATTCATTGAAAAACACATCTTCCTTCCAGGCCTCCACGGGAAGAAAAAGTAGCCTCAATTTTCAGTGAGGATCTAACCAATGAGATGCAAGGGATTTGAGCATTGACAAGAGATCATTAGCATGATATTTTCCCTCTGCCTTTTCAAAAATTCAGTGCTGAGAAGAGGGAACAGGGAAAAGCAATGAGTAATTTTGACTTCTTTCTCTTCCTCATGCTCCCATCAGATATAATCCAGCCATTTTACTAACACCACATTAACAAAGTTTCTTCTTTATGTTTCTAACATTCTTTTCTCAAAATACCTACTCTTGTTTAAACCTCTTACATCCTGCCTGAACTATCTTACAAGGTGTTTCCCTATTTAAAATCTGTTTTTCCCCTTTAATCAACTCTACAAACTGCTGGCTGAAGTAACTTCTCAAAAGCAAAGCTCTTGCCATACCACTCAGCTATTTGGATTGATGGCTCTCTGAAATCTACCAAATGCCTTAGCTTACCATTATGTGCCACAATGATATAATCATACTAAATTTTCGAGCTTATGCATACCCTACACCTCAGTCAAACTGGACTTCTCATTATTCCTTATCCCATACCTGTTTCCTTCCATCTATCCCCTACCCATGTTTGTGTTAGTTCTCTTACTACCAAGACACATCTGTCTCTTCATCTCCTATTTCACTGATAAAATTCTATTCAATGTTCAAAGAATATCAGAAAGTCTGCTTCCTAAGTTAAGATCCTTCTTCTTAAAGGGATTTTTTAATTCTTTCAAACTCTCTAGAGAACAATTTCTTTTTAATTTAGGCATAGAGAATAACATATCTCCTCTGTATGTCTCCTCTGCAATAATCAGTGCAACTTACTTAACATTTATTAATCCCTCCTTTGAGGCACACACTGAGTTAGACACAGGGACAAAAAAAAAGAATAAGAAAGCTCAATAATTATGTCTAGATTCTAAGGTTCTTGATGGCAGAAACTCTGTATATTTGCATTTGTTTCCAATGCAGCATCTAATGTTCTGTTTCGAATACACTCAGTACCCAATATATATTTATGGAGTTGAATTAATTTCCAACAGAAGCTAAATACTCTCCTTGGAAGAAAATATTTGCTACCAAGAAAAGGGTTTACCATAACTGCAAAACAGATTTGTGGCTATTCAATTGTTCAGTCGTGTCTAATTCTTTGCAATCTCATGAACTGCAGTACACCAGGCTTCCTGTACTTCACTATTTCCTGGAGTTTTCTCAAACTCATGTCCATTGAGTCCATGATGCCATCCAACCATCTCATCCTCTGTTGCCCCCTTCTCCTCCTGCCCTCAGTCTTTCCCAGCAACAGGGTCTTTTCCAATGAGTCAGCTATTCACATCAGGTGGCCAAAGGACTGGAGCTTCAGCTTCAGCATCAGTCCTCCCAGTGAATATTCAGGGTTGATTTCTTTTAGGACTGACTTGTTTGATCTTTTTTTTTTATTCCTATTTTATTTTATTTTTATTTATTTATTTTTTCTTTACATTATCGTGTTGGTTTTGCCATACATTGACATGAATCCGCCATGGGTATACATGTGTTCCCCTTCCAGAACCCCCCTCCCACCTCCCACCCGATTCCATCTCTCTGGGTCATCCCGGTGCACCAGCCCTGAGCACCCTGTATCAAGCATCAAACTTGGGCTGGCGATTGATTTCACATATGACTTGTTTGATCTTTAAAGAGTTTTCAGAGGGCAACTTGCATGTCACATTGACCACTGTTATACCATCTAATGTGAAGACTCTAATGGCTCAGATCACTCCTTACTAAGATACCAACTTGTAAGTAGGCCAGACTGCTTCAAATGATAGATTCTCAAATGGTCAGAGCTTCCAAGACGCTTCACATCACAGAAATCTGTTTCTAATACCCTCCTTGGGAATCTACATAGGACTCTTTAAGTTGACATCAAGATTTAAATATCATTCAAGATATCTGGGAGATACATAATTCCTGTTTGAACTAACCACATCTATACAGCCTTAAAAATGTATACTTTCAAGGCTACACAGCATCCCTGAAAGCCTAACTACAATGACACCTTTCCACACTAGGTGGAAAGAGATTAGGTGAATCTTGCATTTACTCTCTACATTCTTACATTTCTTCCCATCCTGGAAAACAGAGGGAAGGACATAATAAGGCTTTTTAAAAGATGACACTAGGAATAAAAGGAAAGGAAATAGTTGATAGTGTCATGCAAATACCAATGTTTAAACAAAAAACTTCTTGACAATGATATTTGTAAAGGAAAGATTCAAGCAATAAAACTGAACTAAGTGGAAAGAGGTAACTGCTGAATGACCAAACCAAGCTCCAGTGCCTGGCACTTGCCAAAACAGGAGCTCCTTGGGTTGGCCTGACTCCTCCCACAAGCTATCTCTAATTAGAGTGACACACATTTTCTCAAGCAAAAAACTCAGCAAGGTATGTAACAATCACTCTAGCACAAGGATCAAAATTAAGGATCAATCTCAGAAGACAAAGAAAGAAGTGCATTCTCTTTGTGTAGGAGGAATGGAAACACCAAAATCTAGAAGATGAAACCTATATCTCTGGAGAGAATTATTAGCATAGAATGGTTGCAACATTCTAACAGAGTGATAAAAAGATGGGACAGCCTTTTTCATGGCATTCAGTCTCAGGGTAAGATGTGAGAGGTCTCAGAATAAGATGTAAACAGGTTTGAAGTGCTCTAAGAACTTAGGAAAATTTTATCAGTTAAGGATATAATCAAGAATAATATTCCAGATGAAGTGAAACCATGCTGATGTTCTAGAGTGGGAAGAGATGTGATCTGAAGTCAAACGAACTGTGTTTGAATCCCAGCTCTGCCTTTTTCTTCCTTTATTCCTTCCATCTTTCATTTATCTTTTGTTGTTGTCACTCATTTGTTTATTTATTCAACAAATATCTACTAGGAACTTAGTATGTGTCACACATTGTGCTAGAAACTGGGTGTACAAGTTTGAACAAAATAGTCACGGTATCTGCCCTGACAGGGCTCAGAGTTTACTGAAGAAAACTATAAATATTAAATAAACATACAAAAACAAGATAACTGCTCTGAGGTAAAAAACAAATCAGAATTTAGAGAAAACAATCAGGGGTTTGAGGGATTTGCTAAAAATATAAAGTTAACAGGTAGAAGTGCCTTGCCCTTAGAAAACACAGGTGTTCAACAACATACAGCTGTTTTTAACTTCTCTCTGCCAAATACAGACACTTGATTCCTTCCCCTTCCTCTCTTGACAGAGAAACTGGGAAATGTTAGAGCCCCGGTAGGTGCTATAGGGGGACAGTGTCAGTCTGTTCACTCTAGACACTACAAACGAATGCACAATTTATTCTATCAGTGCTCTCTATAATCATAACTTTGACCAATCCACAACTTTCTTCCAGGAATATCTGGATTTCATCTCCTGTTTAGTATCCTTGAGAGAATTTATAAATGTTTCCTTTTGTTTGCATGGGATGTTAACCCCCTTAAATCAAACTATTCTCAAGAAACAACCCACATCAAGAACTGAGATGAATCTATCTTATGTGGAAGACTCGCCAGAAAAACACAACTAAGGACTTCCCTTCAGGTTGTAAGTACATGGTTGCACAGAATCTCTCATTGCAGGAAGACTTTCTGAAAACTTAAAAGTTCTCCTTTTAGACCATGATATTCCTTTATTTTGTTCTTAGTGAGCAAACTGGAGAAGGCAATGGCACGCCACTCCAGTCCTCCTGCCTGGAAACTCCCCTGGACGGAGGAGCCTGGTAGGCTACAGTCCATGGGGTCGCTAAGAGTCAGACACGACTGAGCGACTTCACTTTCACTTTTCATTCTCATGCATTGGAGAAGGAAATTCTCCAGTGTTCTGGCCTGGAGAATCCCAGGGACGGAAGAGCCTGGAAGCTGCCGTCTATAGGGTCGCACAGAGTCGGACACGACTGAAGCAGCTTAGCAGCAGCAGCAGTGAGCAAACACTCAACATGCCTTAAAATCTGACAAATTTCACTTCAGGTTTAGTAAACTGCTGAGTCAATAAAGATTATAATTTCTTTTGAATGATCATCACTTCACAATAGTAAAACTAATTCCAACAGTTCCTCAGTTTCTTTAATTGTATAAAACAAATGAGAGTGCTCTTAATTCATATAAGAAACCCACTGAGGACTCTTTAGTCCTTAATCAAAAAGGTGACCTTGCATACAGCTTAAGGAACACATGTTAGGTATTATTTTACAGTTTGGCAAGCAGCATATATATTAATTGAAAATAAACTACCTCTAATTGAAAGAAAGGATAGAAAGGATGGAGAGAAAGAAAGGAAAAGAGGAAAGGGACATAGAAGGAGAAAGGAAATGAAGATGCAGCACACTAAAAGTCACTGTACAGAGTGTGATTTCAAAGAGTCTGCCAATGTCCAAAACTAAAAACATCATATACCATGATTGAAACCTACTTCATGTGATTCTTTGCCCTAGAAGATAGAGGGATGCTACTTGGTCATGGTTACCATGAGCTCTTTCTAAAGGTCTCCCATGTAAAATACAGAGTCTGATACATAAATGATTATTTTCATATACATCTATAGTAATCTTTACCCAGATAAAGCAAAACTGTTCTCACTGCACCCCTCCCCACAGGGAGATAGCTATTTCCTAAAATTCCTACTGTTGTCCTTAGAATGCACTGAACTGAAATCAATAAAACTGAAATAATTAGGGGGAAGAAATAACTACAGAATCCCTTTTAAATTACTATTGTCAGATCCAAACAAATATTTCCACATCTTGAAAAATCAGTCCTCAAATCCATTTTATGATTTTACAAAAATCTCCTATTTCAGTCATTTCCGATATCACAAATTTCTCTCCTTTTGTCTCTTCTTCTCAATTACTGCAGTAAAATTGGAGGGAAGGGTATTTCTTCCATTTGTTCAACCATATCTTCTCCTCAGAAAGGTCCAGACCCTCAAAGTTTTTTGAAACTCAGCTCTCTAGTTTATACCCACATTTTCCATGCTTTACTTTCTCAGCCTTCCCCCAGATATTGCCTTGCAGCTATCTATTCTGTGACTGCAAATCCAAGAAAAAATTCTCTGTAACTAGTCACAAAATCAACAGCGGCTTCCACACACTGTACTACGAGGGACAAAGCCCAGAATCTTCTAAAGTTGTCAGTCACTCAATGAGTGTGCACTTGATACTTGCTATACCAGGTATTAAATTATGTGCAACAATCTCACCTTGACCCATTCTAATTGATGATGCCATATACATATAATAATTGGGAGAAAAATTACATTCACAAGAGAACAACATCTGTATTTCTTCTGTACTACGGTCAGTGAAACTCAGAACATTAGTGGTAATAATTGAAACGAAGTCATAGGCTTGTTACCAGCTGCCATAGCTTTAAGAAAAAAATAACCTACAGTCTGCCTATTGTAGGCAGTTATAGGGGTACAGACTTGGATTCCATTGATGCCAATGTTTAATTATCTACTATAGATGGGTCAAAAAGGTAACAATAATAATTAGGTGTCCAACATACCGTTTTGTTGTATTTGTGCTTTCCAAAGGTATAAAAGAGCCCAAAGGTGAAATAAAAATAGAAAATCTGCTTTTATTAATGAATTCATTCACTTAAGCTTATATAAAACTGTGTGAGCTGAAAAGAAAAAGAACTAACTCCAGTAAGTCTGTATTCAAAGAAAACTCCATCCACATAAACTCTCCATAACAAATCAATTTTTAAATATTTAGGTTAGTGATCATCTTTTTTCATCTTGAAAGTACTTGCTAAGCAAATAATAATACAAACAAGAATTTTATCATGTGGATAGACTTTTTGACTGATTAAACATTAAGGATAAGTCTTTTTTGCCAGTCACTGATGGGAAATAATGCTTAGGAAACTAACCTTTTTACATAATAATTGCCTTGCATCTTTGAAAAACTCCAGTAAGAAATATGAAGAGAGAGAGGCAGAGAACAGGGCAAAAGGGAAAGAGAGATGAAGGAAGAGAGAAAGAGAATGCACAAAATTTTTTTTATCTTTACTGAAAATATTTCACTCACATTTTAATCTTTGGAACTAGCAAAAGTTTGGTGAAATGACAAGCATTTATACCCATACTCCATGATAACATAAAATATGTATTTCAGATAAAACTATGTGCTGAAAGTTATATATAGAGACAAACGTATAACAAAATGCACTAGATTTGTTGATTATTCAATCTTTACAAACTGAGTAGTTGCTAAAATATTTCTCAATGCTTGAGTAAATCAGTGGTTTTATTTTTTCTTGTATTATAAACATGACAATATTTCATGTCTTAAAGATTACTGTATTACAGAATAATAGCTAGTACTAATCTGGGCATAATTAGTACATTTATAGACATTCCCTTGCTTCCCTGTATTTGAGACCACCACTCAGTTCAAACTATGGCTTCATTTCCCCTTCTCCATATGTATTTAATTCCTTTAAATATTAACAAAGTATATGCAATACTGGAAGATGATAAAGCCTATCTTCTTGGTTATAAACAAGTTCAGAAAGCAGCTTTTGGGGGGAATATTCAAATTTATTAGCTGTTCTTAGCAAACTGCCCTCAAGCCCCACATTGTTTCCAATCTCAAGTTAAGAAGAATTTTTCTCCAATGGGCACTGAATCACTTTAATGTTGACTCTTGTGCAGCTCTACTCCACCTTCAAATGTAGCCAGTAAATTCAGCTTTACTACAGTTCTATAAAAATGTGAAAGAACCATAATAGCATCTAAAACAGAGCTGTTGGCACTATATTAGTTTAGAGAAAACCCTAAACTGAATACTAATGCAAAATTTAATGATAGTTTGCCTAGTTGCCAAAAGAGTTACAATAATTATTTTGCCATAATGTAAAATTATCTTGAAGGCATCTGAGAATATTACTGTGTAAGATACAGAAAAAGTCCCCGAAGTGTCATTGTTCTCATGAGGTTTTTCAATGTAAATAAATCATCGACATATTATCTTCACTGAAACACTGTCCTCTGATTAGAGGACTGCCTTAACGAGTGCAGAAACATTATAAAGAGACCACTCTGCTTCTTCAGTAAGTCAGCTTTCTTGACTGACATCCAGTATGGATCCACCTCACCCCAAATTCCACTTTACAGTGAATATCGTGATTGTGAGGTTCCAATAAAACATTCAAACAAAATCAATACAATTTTACTTCCCTTTTCCCTTATTATCACAACCAAGTTTTTAGAGTTGAAAAGGAAACCAAGATCAAATTTAGATACGTTGTTTGAAATTAGCAAAGATGAAACACGATGAAACACTTCAGTGCCAGACAAAAGCCCTGATTTTAAGAGTAGGTTTTTGCCTTCCCTGAAATGCCTAGCTCAGGCAGTGTATTTTTATGACTGCAGATATTGGCATGTTTCACATTTAAGATTATGACACACCAACTTATTTTGAAATTTTTAAAATCCTCCACTGCACATGTTTCAAGTGCTTCATGACTATCACTGATAATTGAGCAATTAACTCAAAATTACCAAATGTGCTGTGATGGCACAATATGTAGTCAGTAACATGAAAAAATAAAGAGCAAAGGAACTTAGTACAGTGAAAAAAATTAATAAAGGGTAAAATAGGCCATAATAATAATAATAATAGTACTGAGTAAGTTTTAATGGTCCCAGGTCTTAGTAGTTTAATGGTGCCAGTAAAATGGTTTAATGAAATAAGTCCAGAGTATTACTAATTTTTAGAGCAGTTTATTCTGGTGCTACAAAAGGAAGTTTCTTTCTAAGTGGTCTTGTGTAATAAATACACAGGGATTAGTCCAAAAAATAAGTGTAGGAGTTTCATTAGACAAAAAGAACAAAACAGTTAGGTTAAAAATCCTGACAGGCAGATTGTTAAGAAACACACAGTTAGAAAAAAAATAGATGCAAAGTCTTG
Source organism: Antilocapra americana (assembly GCA_007570785.1). Taxonomy (NCBI): domain Eukaryota; kingdom Metazoa; phylum Chordata; class Mammalia; order Artiodactyla; family Antilocapridae; genus Antilocapra; species Antilocapra americana. The sequence goes on from ML663009.1 coordinate 15,688,905, forward strand.
CTTTAAGATAGACAAAAACTCTAGGGCCAGAGATGATTCAAGAAGTCATCAAGCTATTGTGAACATGTTTGCAAATCAAAAATCAAGATATATGGCTTGACATCAAGAGGAAGGATGAAACTCAGCTATCCTAGAAAATTCAGAATGCCTCTTCACTGTTCATCTCATCAAGGTCTCTAAAACTGGGCTTTTCTGGCTAAAACCACAGTATGACCATGAAGAGTAGTTCTTTAGTACTTACATATAGCCAGTGAAGCAAATTCCATAAACCTAAATCCTACCTTATTTCGGTGGCAGGCGATCTTAAAAGTTTGCAAGAAAAACCAACAATTTAGAAAGTCAGAGAGTGAAAAGAGATTCAAAGTACATCAAATATAAGGACACTATTTAAAAACCTTTTTTTCTCAAAATTCCATCAATATTGTTCCAAAACACCACTAGGAGATTAAAAATAGGCCAGGCTGTACTTTCAGGTATAAATTAGAAACAGAAAGTGGAGAAAATAGAAAGAACAAGTATCTAAGGGCACCAGTATATAAAATTTAAAAGCTTAAAATATAATGGATATACACATTCAAATTAGCAAACTGCTTTCAATTAAAGTAGATTTCTGGCCACAGCTCACAAACGTATAGTAGCTGTATGTATTGATGTAGATACTCCAAATGTCAGTATATCTCTAATTAACATGAGCACACAACTGTAAAACTGAGAAGGCATAATTTTAAATTCCTTACATTCCTGGCATTAATGCTTTCATGGGGCAGCTCCCGTTGTCATGGAAAATGGCATTCAAGCCCTATTTGTGGATTTTCACAGCTCATCTTTTTTATTTACCTGCTCTATGTCAAGATTAGCCTGGAATAATATTTTTAAAGATAATGCACTTAGACCTACTTGTCCTTAAAATCACAGATGTTCTCACTGAAGGAGCTTTGGTCTGGGCTATGCTCAGTTTGAAACAAATTTCTTTCCATTTTAAAATACCACAAAGAGATGATTTCATGATTCTTTTGTTTGTTTCCTAAAAATCTATGCAATTCAAAAAATTTCAGCTGAAACATAGCATGTGGAGTTTGGAAATAAGGGGATAGGAAAATGCCAGGGAGGAGCAAATGATCCAGGAACATAAGGAAATAAAGTGGTTGAAGGCTCTCCACAATCTCCTCCCTGACTTACTCTACTTAAACTTTTCAAAAATATTTGTGCAGCAATCAAGTAGAGACCGAGGTAGTGGTCAAACAACAAGAGAAAGAGACCTACAATACTCTCTGAAAGAGGAAAGATTGGTATTATGGAAAAAGCACTAAATTTATACTGAATCCCTCAGTTTGAGTCCTGCTACTTTGCACAAATAAGGATAATTCCTACTCACCTCAGAGTGTTATGAAATTTACCCAATTAAAAGTCTGCAAAAGCAAGTGTTATACCAAAGTAAGATATTGTTGTTATTATTAATTGAAACATGGAGCTAAGCAATAATCATTTTTTATACTAGACAATAAAATAATTTTGGATTTTGCTGGTAGAGACTACAAACAGAGACATATTTTATAAAAAAGGAATTTGCTAGCAAATTTCTAAAAAGACTGGGGAATCTGAAAAAGCAGGTCTATCTCTGTTTTGTTGGTGGCAGTATTTTTAATTAATCATTAACATGCAAAACAAGGTCTTATACAATGCCTACTTTGGGGAAAGGAAAAAGGTCGTATTATTTTTTAAAAAGAAAAAAAAATCTAGAATAAAATGCTTTCAGCTTCTGAAAAGATAACAATTTTCCTTCACAGTGTTTTCCTAATCTAACCTAGGTGGTCAATATACGTAGGTAGGATTCCAATCGGTACTCACATACCTTTGCTATGGTCTATTCATTATGGATGTGCAAAACAATATCCCACCTTTCTTATCTTACAGACCAGCTTCTGCACACCTTACTAAGAAACCTTCCCATGGCCATGAGATATAACTTTCTGCCTTAGATCATGTAGCAAATAAGCAGTTTCAAAACATGGAAATTAAAGTTCCTAAAAGAAGCTACTGTCACTGATCCCATTTGCTTGTTTTTAGGGCAAACTAAATAAATGTTTAGCTGCCTCAACATTCGGTGTAAGTGGTAGACAGTTTCTGCAATAATTAAAAGGAAATGCAAGCATTCTGGATGCCATGTCAATTTTATTTGACTTATCTTAGTCATGGTATCCTGCTACATTTCTTTAATAAGAAGGTTCCACAGTCGGAAGGGAGATGGCCCGTAATAAAGCTTGAGACCACTGACCAAAGAAACAACAAACTCCATAGCATAAACAATTGTAGAGAAATTGCAAGTCTGTAAAACAATTACTTTAGGCATATGTGATTACTATCACTTTTACTTAAGTCATTAGACAAAATCTGACTAATCTGACTAGAAGCCTTTTGACTTTTTTTCTTTAAGTTGAGCTCCAGAAATAACCATATGAAAACTACCCACAGTGCGCCTTCTTTTTTTTTTCTTTTATTTATTTATTTCTCTTTGCATTATCATGTTGGTTTTGCCATACATTGACATGAATCCGCCACAGGTATACATATGTTCCCTTTCCATAACCCCCCTCCCACCTCCCTCCCGAGTCCATCCCTCTGGGTCATCCCAGTGCACCAGCCCTGAGCACCCTGTATCCTTCGTTGTTATTTAGTCACTAAGTCTTTTCTGTCTCTTTTGCAACCCTATGAACTGTAGCCCACCAGGCTTCTCTGTCAAGGGAACTTCCCACGCAAGAATACTGGAGTGGGTTGCCATTTCCTTATCCAGGTCATCTTCCCAATCCAGGGATCAAACCAAATTCTCCTGCATTGGCAGGTGAATTCCTCACCACTGAGCCACCAGGAAAGCCCTCTCTGTTAGGTCACACACAAAAAAAATCTCAGCTAATTGGATCATCTCTGTTCAAAGCTGGTCTGTGTATATCTGGTAGGGGGATTGTAGAGGGGGGAGAAACAAAAAATTCAGGAAACACAGCCTTGAGGTGATGAGAAATGTAACCTATATTTTGACTAAGGCCATCTTGGTTGAAATCCTGGTAATTATGTTTGAGGCTTTAAAAAATTCATCACCCTAAAAAATTACTATAAGAAATAAATGACTGAATGATATGAGAAAAGGGAGAAAGGAGGTAAAAGAAAGGATAAAGCAACAATGACAGGATTTGTCAAATTTATTTTGACAAAATTCAAAATTATTTCCCTCCACTCAAATTTCTAATAGGATAAGCTCAGCTCCTCGGAATCATCCTTTTTCCCAAGAGCCCTTCAAAGATATTTTGCACTTCTCCATCTTCTTTGCCTCCTAATCCTCACTATGATACCTTGCAGGAATTGAAAGCTTATATTTAATCCAAATGGACCATGGAGTTTAATATTTTGTTTCTTTCTTTCTTTCCTGGAAGTGTACTGCCTAAAACTCCACTATAGAGGTACAGAGAAGTTTCCTCTGTCTTTGTTGGTTTCAAATGTAAAAAACATGTTAGATACCAATGGTTTGCAACAATGTACACATATAAAACCCTGGAGGAGGAAATGGCAACCCACTCCAGTATGCTTGCCTATAAAATCCCATGAACTGAAGAACCTGGCAGGCTACAGTCCATGGGGTGGCAGAAAGTCAGACATGACTGAAGCAACTGAGTGCCCGCACACACACACACACACACCCCCACACATAAATACATCTTAAAATCAAATTACTTAAAAATGGTCTTATATACATACAGACATTTTTAATATCTGCCACATACTCTAAGCTACCTTTATATTAATAACAATTTAAAGTATTTTCATTGACCAAAGTTCATTCAATGTTTTTTTCTTGAAATTGACCTTCTCTCCTGAGAAAAAGTATCTTTGTTCTTCAAAATACCACTTAAAATATAATAGCATTTTTACAATGATGAAGAAGGTAGGAATACTTTGATTCTGACACACATTATACATTCACTAAATGAGTCTTTGGTTCTTTAGTACATAATCTCCTCATGCACTAACAGCTCTTTGAATTCTGTATCATCTCACATCTTTTCAATGAGCGCAGGCCCATACCACTTTTCAAGTCCAGACAACCAGAAGTTATCAGGGTAAATTATTCATGTGTATATAGACTAGCCCCTTTAAGTTAATCCATTCCTACAATTGAGCCCTATCTTCAAATAGTAAGATATTTATTCTTTCAGTCTATTTTAATTGGCCCTGCCATTGTGTTATTTCACTGAAAATCACAACAAATGGAGGATTTATTTTTTGCCAGCTGATATTCTTCTATACTCCTTTTAAGAAAACACTTTAAAAAAAACTAATAATACTTAAAAAAAAACACTGTAACTGTTTCATTACAAAAAGAGAAAAGGAATAAGAATAATAAATGAACCAATACTTACAAATACGCACAAAAAAATCAGCCCCAGCACCCAGAAATCACTGGTAAATTGCTTTTGAATTCATGAAAGTGACCTGAAAGTTTAGAAAGAAATGAAATTAAAAAGGATTAGTAAATTGTATTTACATGCTTTATTAAAGAATACATTCTGACTACAAATTATACTATTTTTAACTCAGGTAGTTGTCTATTCTAACAATTTTTCCAAGATAATACCAAAAGAAAAAATTATTTCATTGTTTGTCACTGAAGAATACAACATCTCCATATGGCTTTTAAAATATTGTTAGAAATAAAGTAGGTGTTTAAAAATATGAATAAGTAAAAAAACATGAAAAAAAAATAAAACTTAGTTCGGCCCTTTAAAAAAAATATATGAATAACATGACAACATCTCCATTATGGCTTTTAAAACATTGTCAGTAATAAAATAGGTGTTTAAAAATATGAATAAGTAAAAACAAAAGCAAGAAAAAATTTAAGGCGATAAAAGCTTACAAGTTACATTTGAAAAACATGATTAATTTAGGTCTGCAAGTGAAAGTAAAATCACAGAAGAGAACTTGGATATGTCCAACAGAACATAACTTGTAGGTAGAATAAATAAGAAAAGATGCAGTTTTAGTTCTGCCTAAGATGTGGAATCCATTTAGATGCTTAGGCTATACACAAGGCATTCTGTATGAGCCACAATTCAATGCAAAATTCTTTTCCTTGCACACACTTTAGTTCTGGCTGAAGAGGTAACAGATGCAACTCAAACACACAGAGCTAGCCTTGTAAAGTTTTAACTAGCACAATGACTCACTTTATGCCTCTAAATATCTATGGTTTCCTCTCTCCAGAACCCCCTTGCATTAGAAGGTAGTTTGGTAGTTTATTTTTATTGTTTGGTCTAAATACAGCACATTTTTGGTTCCATGAAAACAAAGAAACTTTGTTGCAAAAGCTGTATTCTTTCCAAAATGTGAGGATGGCTATGAGTAGTGTTCAACTGAAAATAATAATGGAACTTGGGTTCCTAATTTAGGTCAGAAACTTTCCTAGACTCTGGGAATTGGTTTGATTCAATCCACATATTTTGAATTCAGCCAGTAAACATCTAGGTTAGTTAGCTAACCTAGATTTAAATCTAGTTAGCTAACTAGATTTAAATAAAATTCATTTAGAAAAAAAGTGATCTCGTTCAACATAATTTATAGGAGCTACTACTTCCAACATTGCATTTATAGCACAAATGGCCGCAATAGATTATTGTTGTTGCTGTTGTTCTTCAGTCACTCAGTCATGTCTGACTCTGCAATCCCATGGACTGCAGCATGCCAGGCTTCTCTGTCCTTCACTATCTCCCTGAGTTTGCTCAGACTCATGTCCATTGAGTTGATGATGGCATCCAACCATCTCATCCTCTGTTTCCCCATTCTCCTCCCACTCTGTCATGAGAGATTAGGTACTGGGATCTGGAATTAAGTGGAGATATGAAATAAATATACAATTCAGCCCTTCCCCAGCTCCTATAACATGGTTTTTGCCTAAGTGACCCATATAATTTATTCAGTTTTCTAGTCAGGATTGATAAGTAATGAAGTCCTAGGCATTTAGTTAGCTTTTCTATCCATGAGTGAGACACCCATTAGGTTTCCTCTCCAGACCTGCTCCTCTGGTAGAAAGTGATGACTCAGGCTTCCCCAATCCAGTCTCATCAGTTTCCAACAACTCATTATTTCTGTGGACGCAAGAAGTACATGAGAGTCTTTCCAGAGGAAGGTAGCTCAGTCAATTATTTTTGGTATTACACCCTTTCCCTCCTCATGGCTTTCTGATGTTTCGGGGTTCAGGAGAGCAGTTTTAGGTGGGACACCACACAATCCTATGTGGATATGCTCTGTGTACTAGTCAAAGCCAGCAAAGAATGCTGGTTCTGATATAAGCTATTCTCACATTTTATCCAACCCTGAATTACAAATTATAACTATTAACTTATCCAAAAAATAAATCTCCAGTACAATGCTATATATCTAAAGGCCTGAACTTTGGAAGAACACAAAAGGGTTCATAAGCACTCACGTATTTTTAAAATGATCTCACCTGTGTCTCTAGCAACTATCCTAAAAAAGCATAAATTGGAATGATGCAACATAAACAATACATCCCATTTCTTCATTTGCTTTGAAACAATGAAGGACAAAATAAAATGCATCCATAAAATATTGTGACTGACAGGTCTCGCTTTTTGAATCACTGGACTCTTTAGTAGTTAAGATTTCTAACTCTGGAAATATTTTAAATTTAGAGTAAGTCAGATTGCAGAGATTTAGGACAAATAACATTTTAACATGGGCTTCCCTGGTAGCTCAGTGGTAAAGAATCTGCCTGCCAATGCAGGAGATATAAGTTGAATCCCTGGGGTTGGGAAGATCTCTTGGAGAAGGAAATGGCAATCCACTCCAGAATTCTTGCCTGGGAAATTCCATGGACAGAGGAGCCAGGCAGGCCACAGTCCATGGGGTCACAAAAGAGTTGGATACAACTTAGTGAATAAACAACAACAAACAACAACAATATTTTAACATATGTCAATATGAAATAAATAAATCTCATTTGTCATATCAATCTAGTCTTGCTGCATATTTTTAAAAATTAATTAATTTATTTTTTCCTTTACATTATCATCAACTGATTTATACCGTGGATGAATTTTGCAGCAAACAAGCTAAAAAGTATAAACTTTAAAAATTGCCAAGTTCATTATTATAAAAATAAATACTAAGTGAAGTACATCAGAGAAAGACAAATACCATTTGAGATCATTCATATGTGAAATCTAATTTTTAAAAATATAAAATGAACTTATTTACAACACAGAAACAGACTTACAGATTTGAGAAAAAATTTAGGGTTACCAAAAGGGATTCCTAAGGGGAAGGGATAACTCAGGAACTTGGATTGAACAAACACATACTACTATGTGTAAGATAGATAACCAACAAGAACCTATGGTATAGTGCAGGAAATTCAACTCAATATCCTGTGACAACCTATATGAGAAAAGAATCTAAGGAAGGATGCATAAACATACATACATAACTGAATCACTTTGCTGTGCAACTGAAAATAACACAACATTGAATATTAACCAAAAAAGAAAGAAAATTAACTATACCCCAATAAAATTTAAAAATAGACTTTAAAGCATACTTCTTTCTGGAGAGAATTTAGAAATAAGTAACATTTTATGATGAGCAAAGGATTAAGAATTAACTCACAAGAATTAGTACACAATTTGAAGTAAGCTACTTATTTAAGAACTATTAATAGACTAGCTTAAGCTGAAAAAACATTTCCAGAGTTTTTTTCCAGTGTCCACTTTGGTCCTGAGGAACAGTAAAAAAGTAATAAGATAGAGATGGAAATACCATCTGTTGTGGAAAATCACCATCTTTTAGTAAAGTGAATCTTCAGAACACCCAATCACCATAGATTATTCCATTCCTCTCCTAGTTCATTCATGCATTCAGCAAATACTGATTATGGATAAAGATTGCACTGGAAAATACAAACACAAATTTTGTAAATAAAATTACACTGTCAACTAAAACTAATACAATGCTATATGTCAATTACATCTCAATTTACAAATAAATATACTGCAAAGAAATAGAGGAAAATAATAGAATGGGAAAGACTACAGATCTCTCAAAAAATTAGATACAAAGGACACATTTCATGCAAAGATGGGCTCAGTAAAGGACAGAAATGGTATGGACCTAACAGAAGCAGAAGAGATTAAGAAGAGGTGGCAAGAACACACAGAAGAACTATACAAAAAAGATCTTCGTGACCCAGATAACCACAAAGCTGTGATCACTCACCTAGAGCCAGACATCCTGGACTACAAAGACAAGTGGGCCTCAGGAAGCATCACAAAGAACAAATCTAGAGGAAGTGATGGAATTCCTGTTGAGCTATTCCAAATCATAAAAGATGATGCTGTGAAAGTGCTGCACTCAATATGCCAGCAAATTTGGAAAACTCAGAAGTGGCCACAGGACTGGAAAAGGTCAGTTTTCATCCCAATCCCAAAGAAAAGCAATGCCAAAGAATGTTCAAATTACTGCACAATTTCTCTCATCTCACATGCTAGCAAAGTAATGCTCAAAATTCTCCAAACCAGACTTCAACAGTAAACGAACCGTGAACTTCCAGATGTTCGAGCTGGTTTTAGAAAAGGCAGAGGAACCAGAGATCAAATTGCCAACACCCTCTAGATCATTGAAAAAGCAAGAGAGTTCCAGAAAAACATCTACTTCTGCATTATTGACTATGCCAAAACCTTTGACTGCATGGATCACAACAAACTGTGGAAAATTCTTCAAGAGATGGAAATACCAGACCACCTGACCTCCCTCCTGAGAAATCTGTATGCATGTCAAGAAGCAACAGTTAGAACTGGACATGGAACAATAGACGGGTTCCATACAGTATGTCAAGGCTGTATATTGTCACCCTACTTATTTAACTAATGTGCAAAGTACATCATGAGAAACACCAGGCTGGAAGAAGCACAAGCTGGAATCAAGAATGTCGGGAGAAATATCAATAATCTCAGCTATGCAGAAGGTACCACCTTTATGGCAGAAAGTGAAGAAGAAATAATGAGCCTCTTGATGAAAGAGGAGAGTGAAAAGTTGGCTTAAAACTCAACATTCAGAAAATTAAGACCATGGCATCCAGTCCCATCACTTCACAGCAAATAGATGGGAAACAATGGAAACAATGACACACTTTATTTTGGGGGCTCCCAAATCACTGCAGATGGTGACTGCAATAATGAAATTAAAACATGGTTGCTTCTTGGAAGAAAAGTTATGACCAACCTAGATAGCACATTAAAAGGCAGAGAATTGCTTTGCCAACAAAGGTCCATCTAGTCAAAGCTATGGTTTTTCCAGTAGTCATGTATGGATGTGAGAGTGGACTATAAAGAAAGCTGGGTGCCAAAGAACTGATGCTTTTGAACTGTGGTGTTGGAGAAGACTCTTGAGAGTCCCTAATAGACTGCAAGGAGATCCAACCAGTCCATCCTAAAGGAGGTGAGTCCTGAATATTCATCGGAAGGACTGATGCTGAAGCTGAAACTCCAATACTTTGGCTATCTGATGCGAAGAACTGACTTATTTGAAAAGATCCTGATGCTGGGAAAGATTGAAAGCTGGAGGAGAAGGGGACGACAGAGGATGAGCTGACTGGGTGGAATTACTGACTGGATGGACATGAGTTTGAGTAAGCTCTGGGAGTTGGTGATGGACAGGGAAGCCTGGTATGCTGCAGTCCATGGGGTCGCATAGAGTTGAACATGACTGAGCAACTGAACTGAACTGAACATATTTTTTTAATCATGGCTTTTGTCCTGAAAGATTTTTCAAGCAATAATCCATTCTGGACAACAGACTACTATATCTGACCATGAAGGTGACATTCTCCATATTATCTGGCTATCAAATCTTTTCACATTCTTAATTTACTAAGTAAAAAGTACATGGCTACAGACATTTCAATATAAAAATGTGCAAAGAATATAAAGAGGAAATCTACAAATGAAGAAATGTAATGTTTAATAACAAAAATATGTAGTCTCCCTAATAATCAACTAAATATAAGCAAAATATTTTCACCTACAATATTGGCAAAATATCTTATAAACTGGGAAAAACTAGCATTTGTGAGGATGAGGAAAAATATAATACACTTTCATGTATTATAAATTGGGTACAACTTTACTGAATGTTAATTTGATAGAAGATGTTAATAATTTTAACATCAATATCCTCTGAGTTTGCAAGGCTACTTCCAAAAATTATCCTAAGGAACTAATCACAAAAATGTTAAAAGACATATACACATAATATGCATGTTCATTACACCATTTTCTAACAACTCAAAACTGGAAATAACCTATTACTGGCATAAATAAATCATGGTACATATACACATAACACTATACTGTACTCATTAAAAAATTACTATATAAATTTGTATTGACACAAAAAGAAGGTCACAAAATATTGTGAATAAAAAAATGTAACATGTATAGTAAAAGCCAGTTTATATTACTAGAAAATCAAATGCGTATGTATATATGTACACATGCACACAAAATAAAATACTATTCTAACAAAAATGTTAACACTGAGTGAGACCTGGGATTATTTTTGCTTTTTTATTTTTATGAGCTGGTGTTATTTAGATTCTTTTTTTTTTATCCTTAACATGTCTAATTTGTCCCAGAACAATAAAGCTATTTCTAAAATTCACTATATCATTTATACATTCAAAAGTAGTCACCAAATCCAGACTAACTTGCTATTAATCTAGTAGCAAAAGCAAGGCATTAGTATTAGTTACAAAAAGAAAAACCTCTGAATTACAAGGCAACTTCAAACAAGTATCTTGACATCAAATGAAAAAAACATTCGCAAATCATTTTCACAAAGCATGCCCCTTCTCTACCAAAAATAGATTATAGATCAAAGGTAAACAGCAAATAAAAACACTGCCACCTCCCTGCATAATTAGATTTTAAAAGCTTTCATGCTAAATTTTTAAATCCTGCTTAAAGCTGTCTCTAAACCACACCCATTTCTCTTTTTAATCCCTGTCCTTTTTTTTTTTTTAAGCAAGAAGGTTCAAGTGAGTGGTTGGATTAAATGACCTTCCAACTCTGAGAGTCAACAATCTAAGGCATTTTTTTTAAAGTATTAAAATGCCTTCCAAAACACCTGTAACAAAATTTTGCCTACATTTGTATTAAATTATAGCACCGCATGTTTAAAACTCAAGTCAAAGATTGATCCATTGATTTCATGATGTTTATATAACATTATACATAAGCCAATGAATTAAAACAACTACCTTTAGAGCATTTATTTTCTCAACTAACTTTTGGAAAGATACCAGTACCTGGTCTTTTATACAACAAATAAACATTAGAGAGACATTACAAAATATCCTGTAGGCAAATTCAAATGGGTTCTCCTGGAGATGTGATTTTTGCATTAAAATTGCTCCCTCTCCCAAGTTGCATCAATTTAAAAAAAATGCAAAACTCTTCTTAATATCTTTTGCTTTATACAGCATTACTATGCTGAAGTCATTTTTCTTGAACTCCATAACTTCTTTCCTTTTCCTCTTAATAATTATAATTATGTAGAATTTAACTATAAAATATGAAAAATCAAATGTGAAATTCATCTTGCAAAGGAACTGACACAAAGCCAATGCAAAAATTTTGTAAAAATGCAGTGGCTAACAATTAAGAATGTCACTTCACAATAGTGAAGGGGGAAATGAGGCTTAACTCAAAGCAAAAGTTGGAGTATTTCTGATGTATCAAGGAAGACAACTTAGACGCTACCTAGCATATCTAACACTGTGCTTTCCTGGAACAAGAACCTATTTCCTCAATGAATTAGGAATTTCCTCTATTCTTAAAAAATCTCCAAAGACAGTTATTACTGAAGGATATGGCTACTTGCCTATTTATGTTTTCTATGCTGCTCAGTCTATATCTTCAATATGATTCCAGTACTAAGGGCCACAGTTTAGATGGGAAATTGACAAGCATTCAGAAGAGAATGGCTAAGAAATCTCACATGAAATGAATAGATTCAAGGGATTAGAACTTGTAAACAGTATTCCTGAAGAACAATGAGTGGAGGTCCATAATATTGTACAGGAGGCACTGAATAAAACCATCCCCTCAAAAAAAGAAAAGCAAGAAGGCAAAGTGGTTATCTGAGGAGGCTTTACAAATAGCTAAAGAAAGAAGAGAAGTGAAAATCAAGGAAGGTAAAGATATATCCAACTAAATGCATATTTTCAAAGAATAGCAAGGAGAGACAAGAAGGCCTCTTCAATGAACAGAGTAAAACTAGAAAAAATAAAACCAGAATAAAAGTAGAAAAGAACAGAAGGGGAAAGACTAGAGATCTCTTCAGGAAAATGGGAGATATAAAGGGAACATTTTGTTGAAAGATGGACACAATAAAGGACATAAACGGTAGAGACCTAGTAGATGCTGAAGAGATCAAGAAGAGATGGAAAGAATACATGGAAGAACTCCCCAAAAAAGATCCAAATGAACCAGATTACTACAATGGCGTGGTCAGCCACCCAGAGCCAGACATTCTGGAGAGAGAAGTCAAGTGGGCTTTAAGAAACATTGATGTTAATAGAGCTAGTGGATGTGATGGAATTCCAGTAGAACTATTCAAAACCTTAAAGGATGATGCTATCAAAGTGTTGCATTCAATATGTCAGCAAATCTGGAAGACCCAGCAGTGGCCACAGGACGGGAAAAGATAAATGTTCATCCCAATTCCCAAGAAAAGTAGTACTAAAGAATGTGCTAATCAGCAGACAATTGAACTCACCTCTCATACTAGTAAAGTCATGCTTACAATCTTGCATGCTAGGCTTCAGCATTATGCAAACCAAGAACTTCCAAATGTCCAAGCTGGCTTTACAAAAAGAAGAGGAACCAGAGATCAAATTGCAGACATTTATCAGATCATAGATCATAGAGAAAGCTAGGAAATTCCAGAAAAACATCTATCTCTGTTTCACTGACTACACAAAAGCCTTCGACTGTGTGGATCATAATAAACTGTGGAAAGCTATTAAAGGGATGTGAATACCAGACCATCTTACTGTCTTCTGAGAAACCAGTATGCAACAGTTAGAACCCATATGAAATAACTGATAGGTTCAAGAATGAGAAAGGAGTATGACAGGGCTGTCTGCTGTCACCCTGTTCATTTAATCTACACACTGAGCCCATCATGAATTATAAGCTGGAATCAAGATAGGCAGGAGAAATATCAACAACCTCAGATATCTGGGTGATACCACTCTGATGGTGGAAAGTGAAGAAGAACTAAATAGCTTCTTCATGAGGGTGAAGGAGAAGAGTGAAAGAAGCAGCTTAAAACTAAATATCAGGAAAAAAAAAAAGAAAACAACTAAGAAGATGGCATCCAGCCCCACTACTTCATGGGCAAATAGAGGCAGAAAAGGTGAAAGTAGTGAGAGATTCCATAAGCCCCTTATTCTTATCCATCAGAGGGCAGACAGGATGAAAACCACAATCACAGGAAACTAACCAAACTGATCACATGGATCACAGCCTCATCTAATTCAATGAAACTATGAGCCATGCTGCCTAGGGACACCCAAGACAGACAGGTCATGGTGGACAATTCTGACAAAACATGGCCCACTGGAGAAGGGAATGGCAAAACACTCAGTATTCTTGCCTTGAGAACCCCATGAACAGTATGAAAAGGCAAAAAGATATGACACTGAAAGATGAACTCCCCACGTCCATAGATGCCCATCTGCCACTAGAGAAGAATGGAGAAATAACTCCAGAAAGAATGAAGAGACAGAACCAAGGCAAAAACAACACACAGTTGTGGATGTAATTGGTGATGGAAGTAACGTCCAGTGCTGTAAAGAGCACTGGAACCTGGAATGTTAGGTACATGAATCAAAGTAAATTGGAAGTGATCAAAGAGGAGATGGCAAGAGTGAACACTGACATTTCAGGAATGAGTGAATTAAAATGAACTAGGATGGGCGAATTTAATTCAGATGATCATTCTATCTACTAATGCGAGCAAGAATCCCTAGGAAGAAATGGAGTAACCCTCATATAGTCAACGAGAGTCCAAAGTGCAGTACTTGGGTGCAATCTCAAAAATGACAGAATGGTCGCTGTTCATTTCCAAGAAAACCATTCAATATCACATTAATTCAAGTCTGTGCCCCATCCAGTAATGTTGAAGAAGTTGAAGTTGAATATTTCTATGATGACCTACAAGCCCTTCTAGAACTAATACCCAAAAAAGATGTTCTTCTCATCATAGGGGACTTGAATGCAAAAGTAGGAGTCAAGAGATATCTGGAGAACCAGGCAAGTTTGGCCTTGGAGTACAAAATGAAGCAGGACAAAGGCTAACAGAGTTTTCCAAGAGAACACACTGGTCATAGCAAACACCCTCTTCCAACACCACAAAAGACAACTTTACACATGGACATCACCAGATGGTCAATACCAAGGTCAGATTCATTATATTCCTTGCAGCCAAAGATGGAGAGGCTCTATATAGTCAGCAAAAACAAGACTGGGAGCTGACTGTGGCTCAGACCAAGAACTCCGTATTGCCAAATTCAGACTTAAATTGAAGAAAGTAGGGAAAACCACTAGACCATTAAGGTATGACCTAAATCAAATCTCTTACAATTATACAGTGGAAGTGACAAACAGATTCAAGGGATTAGATCTGATAGACAGAATGCCTGAAGAATCAAGACCATCCCCAAGAAAAACAAATGCAAAAAGCCAAAGTGGTTCTCTAAAAAGGCCTTACAAATAGCTGAGAAAAGAAGAGAAGCTAAAGGGAAAAGGAAAGATACACCCATCAAATGCAGAGTTCCAAAGAACAGCAAGAAGAGATAAGAAAGCCTTCCTCAGTGATCAATGCAAAGAAACAGAGGAATGGAAAAGACTACATATTTCTTCAAGAAAATGAGAGATACCAAGGGAACACTTCTTGCAAAGATGGGCACGATAAAGGACAGAAATTTTATGAACCTAACAGAAGCAGAAGATAGTAAGAAGAGGTGGCAAGAATATACAGAACCATACAAAAACTATCTTAATGACCCAGATGAGGATGTGATCACTAACCAGATATCCTGGAATGAGAAGTCAAGTTGGTCTTAGGAAGCATCACTATGAACAAAGCAAGTGGAGGTGATGGAATTTCAGCTGAGCTATTTTAAATCCTAAAAGATGACACTGTGAAAGAGCTGCACTCAGTACGGCAGCAAATTTGGAAAACTCAACAGTGGCCACAGGACTGGAAAAGGTCAGTTTTCATTCCAGTCCCTAAGAAAGGCAATGCAAAATAATGTTCAAACTACCACGAAATTGCACTCATCTCAAACGCTAGCAAAATAATGCTCAAAATTCCCCAAGCCTGGCTTCAACAGTACGTGAACCATGAACTTCCAGATGTTCAAGCTGGATTTAGTAAAGGCAGAGGAACCAGAGATCAAATTGCCAAAATCTGTTGGATCATAGAAAAAAAGCAAGTGAGTTCCAGAAAACATCTACTTCGGCCTTACTGACTTCGCCAAAGCCTTTAACGGTGTAGATCACAACAAACTGTGGGAAATTCTTAAAGAGATGGGAAAACCAGACTACCTTTCCTGCCTCTTGAGCAATCTGAATCCAGGTCAAGAAGCAACAGTTAGAACAGGACCTGGAACGACGGACTGGTTCCAAATTGGGAAAGGAATATGTCAAGGCTGTATATTGTCACCCTGCTTATTTAACTTATTTGCAGAGTACATCATGCAAAATGCCAGCTGGATAAAGCACAAGGTGGAATCAAGATTGGCAGGAGAAATATCAATAACCTCAGATATGCAGATTGACACCACCCTTATGGCAGAAAGTGAAGAGAAACTAAAGAGCCTCTTGATGAAAGTGAAAGAGGAGACTAAAAAAGTTGGCTTAAAACTCCACATTCAAAAAACTAAGATCATGGCAGCCAGTACCATCACTTCATGGCAAATAGATAGGAAAACAATAAAACCAGTGACAGATTTTATTTACTTGGGTTCCAAAATCACTGCAGATGGTGATTGTAACCATAAAATTAAAAGACACTTGCTCCTTGGAAGAAAAGCTACGAACAACCTAGACAGGATATTAAAAAGCAGAGACATTACTTTGCCAACAAAGGTCCATCTAGTCAAAGCTATGACTTTTCCAGTAGTCATGTATGGATGTGAGAGTTGGACCATAAAGAAACCTGAGCACCGAAGAATTAATTCATTTGAACTGTGGTGCTGGAGAAGACTCTTGAGAGTCCCTTGGACCTCAAGGAGATCTAACCAGCCCATCCTAAAGAAAATAAGTCCTGAATATTCATTAGAAGGATTGATGCTAAAGCTGAAGCTCCAATACTTTGGCCACCTGATGCGAAGAACTGACTCACTGGAAAAGACCCTGATGCTGGGAAAGATTGAAGGCAGAAGGAGAAGAGGACAATGGAGGATGAGGTGATTGGATGTGATCACTGAATCGATGGACATGAGTTTGAGCAAGCTCTGGGAGTTGGTGATGGACAGGGAAGTCTGGCGTGCTGCAGTCCATGGGGTCGCAAAGAGTCGGACATGACTCAGCAAGTGAACTGAACTGAATGAGTGACAGATTTCCTCTTCTTGGGCTCTAAAATCACTGCATATGGTGATTGTAGCTATGAAATCAGAAGGCATTTGCTTCTTGGCAAGAAAGCTATGACAAATTTGGATGGTGTGTCAAAAATCAGAGACATTACACTCCTGACAAAGATCAGTATAGTCAAGGTGATGGTCTTCCCAGTGGTCACGTGCAGTTGTCAGAGCTGGATAGTAAAGAAGGCAAAGTGCTGAAGAATGGATGACTTCGAACTGTGGTGCTAGCGAAGACTTCTGAGAGCCCCTTGGACAGAAAGGAGATCAAATCAGTCAATCTTAAGGGAAATCAACACTGAATACTCATTGGAAGGACTGATGCAGAAGATGAAATTCCAGTGTTTCGGTCATCTGATTCAAACTGCTGACTAACTGGAAAAGTCCCTGATGCTGGGGAAGATTGAGGGTAGAAGGAGAAGAAGGTTGTCAGAGGATGAGATGGCTGGATGGCATCCAGCCATTCATGTCCAATGCAATGGACATGAAGCTGGGCAAACTTTGGGAGATAGTGGGGGAAAGAGAGGCCTGGCGTGCTTCAGTCCATGGGGTTACAAAGAGTCAGACACAAATAGGCGACCGAACAACTGCCAGTTGCCTGTTTATATATTCTATGCTGCTCAGTCTACATCTTTGATACAATTTCAGTGCTAAGGGCCACAATTTAGATGGGATGTTGACAAGCATTCAGAATGAAATGGCTAAGAAATCTTATGGGAGACATATTACATTAAAATGGAAGCATATTCTAAAGATCACTAGCTGGAATGAACTTTATCGATCATCTAATTCAGTGATTCTCAAACTCTTTGGTCTTAGGACTCCTTTAGATTTCTAAAAATTGTTCAGAGTCCCAAAGAGCTATGGTTATATTTATCAATAGCTATTGTATCTAAAACTAAAGCTAAGAAAAAGTTAAATAGCTATTAATTCATTTAAAATAAGTAAAAATAATTTAGTGATGAACTTATTACACAGTAACATAAATAACATAACTTTAAAATACAAGATTATTTTACAAAACAAAAATTTAGAAGACTGGCATTATTTTTCACTTTTTAATATCTCAAACGTCTGGTTCAGTAACAGACAGCTGGATGTTCATCAGTGTTACTGCATTCAATCTGTTGTGATATATTGGTTTGAGAGAAGTATGTGAAAAATATCCATCTTCACATAGATATGGAGTTGGAAAGAGGCAGAGTGTTTTAATAGCCTTTTGAGATAATTGTAGCTATTCTTTTTTAATACTACATCAAAATTTGACAAGTAATAGTTTCTCTAAGGTTAATTGCAATATAGAATCTGAAACCTGAATATCAATGAACTTTTATATAGTCAGTTACTTTAAAAACTACTGGTCTTTAAATGCATCTCTTACCCATCCATGATTTTGCAACATCACATGTTGGTTTATTTGGAGAATATTGCTTCATTTGAATTGTGCAGATCTTCAAAACTTGATGTATTTCATTATTCAATGTTTTTGAAAATCACATTTGTCAATATCACTACCAATCTTATCAGAAAGGTTTTTAAGTATTGGAAAGCCATCAATATCATCAGGTGGGGGCCACAAGTTTTCCAACTAATTTTCTCTTGAAACCTCAAATTTTATTATTGACAACAAATGTATCAGTTGCTTTCCCTAAAATGGCAGGCTCACTTTGCTCATTTTTGAGAATATATCTGCCAAGTATCCAAGTTTTAGACTTTCCTGGTGGCTCAGTGGTAAAGGATCCACCTGACAATGCAAGAGACATGGGTTCGATCCCTGGACTGGAAAGACCCCTGGAGAAGAAAACAGCAACGCACACCATTACTCTTGCCTGGGAAATCCCATGGACAGAGGAGCCTGGTGGGCTATAGTCTATGGGTTCACAAAAGATACAACTTAGCGATCAAACAACAAGATCCAAAATTTGAATAACCATTGTGTGTCTGTTAATCATTCTTTCAAGTAAAAATGACATTCTATGAAAAAAGCAGTTAGCTCAGCTTGAAACTCAATCAGTGTTTTTCTCAAGATAACTATAGTACTCAAGTAGGTAGCCTATCGGAGAAGGCAATGGCACCCCACTGCAGTACTCTTGCCTGGAAAATCCCATGGATGGAGGAGCCTGGTAGGCTGCAGTCCATGGGGTCGCTAAGAGTCGGACCCAACTGAGCGACTTCATTTTCACTTTTCACTTTCATGCACTGGAGAAGGAAATGGCAACCACTCCAGTGTTCTTGCCTGGAGAATCCCAGGGGGGGAGCCTGGTGGGCTGCCATCTATGGGGTCACACAGAGTCGGACACGACTGAAGCAACTTAGCAGCAGCAGCAGCAGGTAGCATATGTGATTTATTTATACTTCCCATTTCATCACAGAGTATTAAAAATAAACTTTAGGATCAAGAATTAATAAAATTAATAGTTTGTACTGCTTCATCTGCAACATTTTTAAGCAAAGCTAGACTTTTTTTATGTGAGTGGTGATTATTTTTAAAAATGCAGTGACCACTGACATAATTTGGTGCCACTGACGATCTGGGGCTAAGGCACCAGCAGTCCTGCCCAAATTGCTTTGCATCCTCAGTGTAAATGTCAACACAGTAAACAAAACAAAGCAAAAAAGCACATAGCATCTTAGTATTATGATGATGGTGGCTCAGCAGCAAAGAATCTTCCTGCAATGCAGGAGACCCAGGTTCGGGAAGATCCCCAGGAGGAGAAAATGGCAACCCACTCCAGTATTCTTGCCTGGAAAATCCCATGGACAGAGGAGCCTGGCAGGCTACAGTCTGTGGGGTCTCAAAGGAGTTGGACACAACTTAGCGACAAAACAACAGCAACAAATTACGGTGAAAACAGTTTTGACTTTTTAGACCCCTTGAAAAGAGTCTCCGGGACCCTCATGTGTCCAGAACCACATTTTAATAACTGCTTATCTACTCATATAATCCTTTCTGCAACTAAGGAAACTATTTAGTTTAATATTTTTAAAACAACAAAGGAAAGGTAGTACCTAGCACAGTGAGTATAATATGATTGAAAATAGTTTCTTTCTTCTTTCCAAAAGAAAAAAATAATACTAGTGGGTGAGAACTACAAAGTGGTGAATTTTAGCTCAGTCCACACAAATCTTTAAAAGCAATATAAGTTGCCTCACAAGCTAGTTGTCTGTTCCTGGAGTTTGTCAAATTTAAGGCTGGATGATTCTGCCAGAGATTCTCTAGAAAATATTCTTACACTAAGTGTAAAGCTGTATCAAAACATAAAAGACTATATAATACCTAGAAAGCTTTTATAAAATTTTAATTTCTAGGCTCCACCCCAAAACCTACTAAACCACAATCTCCTTGAGTGGCCCAAGAGTTCCCAGCTTTCTGAAATCTCTAGAGATGACAAAGCCCACTGGGCTGCAGACGGTATCCAAGGATGCTGTACCAGTTCGTCTCTAAGGTCACTACCACGTCAGTGTTCTACAATTTTACATTTTATCCACACCCGCTGGGAAGGATACTCTACACTTTAATGTAACATTTCCGAAGCCTACTTTAACACATTATAGATGGTCAGGATCAAGGTTATTTCCAGGTTAGAAAAGGAGGAGTCAGTATTGCATTTTCTAGATCTGCAAGTTCACTTCTTCCAGCTTATGTAGCAGAAGAGTAAATCAGAGATAGAATTGACTAAGTTTGACACATTTTCAAAACTGCCAGCACTTTAGTGCTCTCCCTGAAATAATTCAAGAAGCTCCATCTAAGACTAGAATGGTCAGTATATAAGAAATGTAGTGATGAATACCAGGAAAAACACCAAAAGTTAAACACATCTGCTTTATGGTTGGCATGACTGGGGAGGTGGGGAGCGGGAAGAAAGGTGAGGCAGGCAGTTGCCATCCTATGTTATAATATATATGTGCTTTCTACTCATACAAGTCTTTTCAGTTTTTTTAACTTTACTAAAAATAAAAACATATGGAAAAATCCCTTTAAAAAAAAAAGAATGGTCAGTATAAAAAGGTATCTACATGAAAAACAAATCAAATTATTGTGAAGACAGGATGTCTTCTACTTCACAAAGGCAGCTTATTGCTATGAACCAAGACCAAAATATAGATCACAAACTTACGAAACCTATTTAGAAGATTACCATGTGACTTAATCCCCCCAAACTCTTACATCTTGAAATCTTGATTACAAAAAAAAAAATTGCAGACTTCATTGATACAACATAAGGCAGCTTGTCCACTTTACCAGAATCAGACAAAACTTAGCAATAGATTAAAAGAGATATTTGCAATATATGTATGTTTCATAACTTTTCACTCAATAAACTTGTTCTTTTATCTCTTCCTTCCTTCCCCTGCTTTCTTAGCAAAATATACGTCTTGGAAATAACGCCTATTAATGTGTTTTTTAATATCCCTTTTTTTTCTTGCAGCCTGACTGATTTTAGACATACATGATATCAGCTTCATAACAAAAGTTGGAGAAGGTCTTGTATGAACAGGACAGCAGAAAAAAAGTGATTTCCAAACCAGAATCCTCAGATGCCCTATTTCAGAAGGACCAGGTTCTTTATTAAAACAAAAAAAGTTTTTAAGAGGCCCCACCCATAATCTACTGACTGAAAGTATGGCCTAGGAATCTATTGTAAAGCATAGCCCCAGGTGATTCCTATCAACACTAAAATTCAGTAACTACTGGGCTAAATGGCAACTGTGTTAAATGAGGATAAGCTCACAAAAACGTTCATGCAAAAAAAATAAATCTATCATTCTATAAAATGTTTTATCTTACTAAAAATATTCTCAATGCTTTTGGATTTTATTTTTTAATAAAATATTTTCTTAAGTGTAGGATGAATTATAAACTAGAATTTAACTTAAAAAATAAATCTTAATTATCAGAGGTTTTTTTTTTTTTTGGAGAATGATGCATGCTATTCTCCAGCAATTCAACTAACATTTTTGGGAGCCCACAGGTTGCATAGCATGAACTGGAATCTCTGGGGACATAACAATAAAGCACAGTCCCAAATCTCCAGCAACTGACAGTTCAGATTCATTGTGAGATAAATATTATATTTAGAATAATCTTTTGCAGTTGTATTATCATATCTGAAATGAAGACAGGATTTCATTCCTGCTGAGTTTTCTCTCCCTGAAAACTACTCACAAAATAAAATGGTAAAACATTTTTAAAGCAATCATTTAACAAAAGTTGGTAAATAAGTACTGATTTTTAAGAACATAAATTTTCTTAATAAGTCTGTTTTCTGTAGGGCAAATTGATATACAAAAGAGACAGTCCTGTTCTTTATATTTGTTCTAGGTAGTTAAATCAAGACAAGTTTAAAGACATCTAGTCCATTTTGATACTCATTTTAAGAAACTTCTTGTTTCTTAAACCACTCCCTCCTAACCACAAATGATGACTTCAGTAATGGAGCTCTGTCATTTAAAGTATAAGGCAAATAACACCAAGTTACTTAGATGAATTGACACCGCCTGTTGTGCAAATATGTACTTAGGATGAGATTATAAAAATAACAGCTGCATTATCAACTGTATTCAGACCAGAACAATTTATGTGACTACAGAGCCAGCATAGTTTGAACTTGCTACATAGCATATACCCTGCATTTTATATTTTTTAAGCTTTTCTTAATTTGGGATAGACATTGAAAGAAGAGATATACTAAAAGAAGAGGAGAAAAATAAAGATTTGATGATCATGGACTAATTAAGAGTCCTAATTCATAAAGTAAGTCATAGTTACTCATCATTTACCGAATGTTTGCTCTATGCTAGCACTGTGTTAAGCACTGGAAAAATAAAAATGAATGACACAGACCTGGTGACTTCACAGAGTTCACAACCTTGTAAAAGAGACAAATAATTACAGCTTTGTATGAAATACATTAGATGAAGAAAACTATAAAACTATGTAAATAAATTTTCTGAAATAAAGAATATGTATAGAAAATAGGGAGGTTGACATTAACCTCTCAACGTTTTTGTAAGAGTTAGAGACAAGAAAATTCTTCCTAGATGGTATACATGTCTTCTATATACATGTCCGTTTTTGCTTTTTCTCTGCAATTCCACAGAAATGTGCCCAAGTCACAACTTACAGATGACCTAGTGCATAATATAACCACTCACTTTTTAAAAAAGAATGTCTTAAGAGTACATGACCTTGGCAATGCTACCTCATCATCACACTCAATAACTACATGTTGCAGGTCTACGGAGAGCTCAGTCATACACTATAGATTTAGTCCTTTTGAAACATAATTCTTTTGTTCACTCTTAAAAACACAGATTCTCTCTCCATGAAGAGAATTATGTAGAGAGATTGTGCTTATTCTTTACCGTCTTTAATAAAAATTTAAAGATCTCACTGAGAAGTCTAGACAAGATCTTGCCTGGCATCTCTCAGACTGCCCTACTTGCTAAGTGAAAAATAGGAATAGCAGGATGAAATGTACCCAAGTTTATAGGCACATAACTCACTTAGGACTACATGACAAGCTGGGAACAACTTTCATTTTAAGCCACAGCTTCCAATTACCTGGGCTCATGTCTACTCTGTGAAGAACATAAATGTCTCCTGTTATTTCATCTGTAAAATGGGATAGTTAGCATTCACTTCTCTCATACCATGTCACTTTCACCATGTTGTCTCACACTTAATTAATTTGACAATATACACTTTGAAAAATGGAAAGGGGTTACAAACCTGGTGTGAAATATATTTCTCTGGTGCCAATACCTTCCCATTTCCCTCAGTCCCAATCAACCACCAATCTCTGTATATTTCTTATCTTGGAATTTCCCTAATTTCACTTCTTTTTTTTTTTCTGATTCACAATTAGATTGATGCAACTCTGTGTGTGTGTGTGTATGTGTGCGCACACACACACATGCATGCATGAAATATATCAAAGATACATAAATAAATATACTATCCTTATTTTAAAAAGAAAAAACTGAAACTTAAAGGGATTAAATATTTATGAAGGTGGTAAGTGGCAAGGTTGGCACTCAAATTCACACTCTGGTTCCAAAGCTAGTGTACTTTCCAGGTTTCACTTAAGTAGCATTCGTTAATATTTCAGATCGTAGCCCTTTCAAAATCTATTGTTTCTGATGCTAAAAGAGCTTCTTTAATAGGATTCTAAATCCCATCATTTCTGTACATTGATCCTAACCCTGTCCTCAGCCACCATATTTCTCTGGGACAGGCACTATGCCAAGTCTACACATAAGCCTATAATTCAAAACCTCTTTCTTGCATTTTCTACCCCAGAGTAGCTTCCCAGAATAATTTTATCAGACAGAGGAGCCTTTCATCTAAAAAGGTGAAAATATTTAGCATATATATCACACACAATTAGGAAGCTTCTAAAAATTAAAAGAGAAATATTCTAAGGTCAATGATATTATGTTTATATTGAATAATTAAATTTGAGATGGTTTCAAAAAATTAAATATACAAGCTTAATTCCTTTCCAATAATAAAATAATCCAAATAAATTTTAAGTTTAAATGTGCAATGTAAAGTACAAAAGTTCAGGCAGTATGTTATTGGCACAGGAATAACAGGCAGATCAATAAACAACAGAAAATCTAGAGATAGATGACAATTTATAGAAAAATTCAGTCTGTGATCTAAGTGACACTTCAAATCAGTGGAGAAAGGATAAACTCTTCAACAAATGATACTGTGAATGAGTAGACATTTAGAAAAAATAATATTGAATCTCCACCTCCACTTTACAATAAAATAAATTCCAGATGGATTTTTTAAATGTAAAAACTAAAAACACAAACAACCTTCAAGAAAATTTAAGTGACTATTTGTATAATCTTTAAATAAGAAAGATCATTCAGAGCATGACATTAAAACAAGGAAAAGATTAGTAAAATTGACTAACTTGAAAATTTGAAACTTTTGTATCAAAAAAAGACCAATAACAAACCAAAAATCAGGGGGGGGGAAAGCATATTTTGGTATAGTATGACAAAACAGAACATCAAATCAATAAGGAAAAAATAGAAAAAGGGGCCACAAAAATAAATGGAATATTTACAAATGAGAAAACTAAAAAATAAAATAAGCTAAAATATTATTCAGTATCAAAATTTTTAAAATGTTAAATAGTACAGTGATGCATATCTCAAAATAAGATAACAAAGCTTTAAAATATTGTTCATATGTAATATATTCATGAGCATGAGAAACTGGGGCACTCTCATTCACTAGTGACTGGCACAACCTTTCTGAGGTCAGTTTGACGATGATGCAATTCCTATACCACTTATAGAAAAAAGTTAAACAATATGGAAAAGCATATGAAAAAAAGTAAAAAATATTCTTTCCAATACATCCAAATTTTAAATGTATATTATCATTTGATACAAAAATTGTACTCCTATTTTATCTTAAAGAAATTACTGGAAAAGTGGGTAAAGAGCATATATACAAAAATGGTCATGAAGTGTTGTTTATAATAGGAAGTAGCTGGAGACAACCAATGATTAATCAATATTCAAATAAGTGGGGTACAACCACAAAATAGAGTACAATGCATTCATTACAAAAATCCATATTTATCAAGAAGATACCCATAGCATATTGTTATTGAGGGAAAAAAGGTGGAAGAAGCATATGTATTTTTTTTCAATTGTTTTATAAAGACACATAAACTACTATATGGATATGTATGTAAATGAGCACAAAAAATCATATACAGAAAAATGTTAATTATGAATGTTCACATCTATATCTATACTTATATATATATATGCATAAATAGAAAAAGAAAGAATATGAAGGAAAATATTATTAATAAGTGCTGAGATTATCATTGAAATTTTCTTTTCTCTATTTACTTCCCTATTATCTGAATTTTTTACATCCATTAACATCCTTTTTTTTGTATAATCAGAAAATAAAGGATTTTATTTTTAAATAAATTAAAAATTACATAAAGTTAAACATAACTTTTCTGATACTAAACTATAACCCTAAAAATTATGCTAAAAATTATAATCTTAAATAATACCAGTAGGAATATCAATAATGCTAAATCTAAAATTGTAGGTTTAAATCTACTTTAGAGGGAAAATGACTACATATACCCTGATTTTAAAAAATTCAGTGTATGTGATGGAAGGAGTCAAGATGGCAGAATAAGAAGATGCAAATTCATTTCTCCTTACAAGTACATGAAGAATATATTTATAAGTGGAACAGTTTCACAGAACACCTGCTGAAGATTAGCAGAAGACTTCAGATACCTAAAAGGACAAGAAAAATAGCCTCACAATTGGGTCAGAAAAAAGAAAGAAAAAATGAAAAGAGAAATCAAAAAAGGAACCAGCAATTCTGGCATGAAGATAAAAGTGGGGTGAAGTTCCCACATTCAGAAAAACCACCCCCCTCACAGTGGGGAAATCAGCTGGGACAGAAAGGGACCTTCAGGGGATTGAAGGAGAATGCAGCAGACAGTCTGTGGAAAACAGGACAAAGTAAACTGAATGCGTGGTCTGTGCCACAGTCCTGCACACCCCAGCCTGAGTTGTGTGTCTCCTGTTGTGGAGGAGGACTGGGTGCTGGAAAGTGGGGTTTGCAGCACAGACCCACGGAAGGGACAGCAGTTGGCTTTGAAAAGACAACCTGAAGGAACAAGAGTAAGTAGCTCCACAACCAGCAAAGTTTCTGAAAAAAGCCTGGGACACCACAGCAGCAAGGCATCATTGCTGAGTGGTACACAAGGGATGAGGCCAATACCCTAGCCACCAGCTTCAGCCTTCACAGGCCTGGGAAAGGCACCTTTCTGAGAAGGCTCATCCACTCCTCAAGCCAAGGTCTCCTCCTGCAGAGCCTCCAGGGTTCTGAAAGCCATCCACCCCAAAGCCTCCTCAGGAATCAGCCCTGCCTGCGATGGGACCACACTAAAGCTGGTGGGGGTTGAGTGCTTCATCATGGGGTTAAGAGTGGATCCAGGGAGAGAACCACTATTGGCCACATGGATACAACTGAGGGGACGGAGGTGAAGAGTTCTGTCGCCTCGAATGCTCCTAGAGGAAGCAAGGTCTGCCAAGGAAACAAGGAGCCATTGTTAAGTGGCAAGCAGGGGGTGTGGCCACCCCATTCCCTGCCTCTGCAGGCAGGTGGAAGGACTCCCAGCAGAGAGAGCGTGCCCCAGTCTACTGCAACTGCCTGCCAGGCTCTGCCTGATGGGTGGGGCCAAAACCAAAGCTGAGCCCCAGGGATGGTGCGACTGAGGAAGAGAACAGAAATCTCTCCATGCAGCTACACATGCAGTGGATTAAGTCCCGGTGATCATCTTGGTAAATCCTGTGTCTGTGGAATATCTGAATAGACAACCAGCATTCCCACAAAGGAAACAGGGCAAATTTTAGCAGCTGTGGACTTTGAGAGCAAGTACATGCAGGAGTTTGGAGAGGTCAGAGTTCGAGTTGGTCCGCCAGTGCCCACAGAAGGTCCAGAGACCTAGACCTAGAAATGCCTCCAGAAGTACCTTCTAGAAGTACCCCCAAGAGGGCATCCTCGGGAGGTGGGGGCTGGCTGTAGCTCCCTCTGGGAGCAATGACACTAACAGAGGAGGCCCTGGGAAAATATTCTTACTACCACAATATTATTCCTAAATGAATGATGCAAAGAAGTAAAAGAAAACAATAGAATGGGAAAGGCTAGAGATCTCTTCAAGAAAACTAGAGATACCAAGGGAGCATTTCATGCAAAGATGGGCATAATAAAGGACAGAATCAGCAAGGACCTAACAGATGCAAAAGAGATTAAGAAGAGGTGTCAACAGATGTATAGAACAGTCCTTTGGACTCTATGGGAGAGAGCAAGGGTGGGATGATATGGGAGAACGGCACTGAAACATGTTAATCGTCATATGTGAAATCAATCGTCAGCCCAGGTTTGATTCTCAGGGCTGGTGCACTGGGATGACCCAGAGAGAGGGAATCGGGAGGGAGGTGGGAGGAGGGTTCTGGAAGGGGAACATATGTATACCCATGGCAAATTCATGTCAATGTATGGCAAAACCAACACGATAATGTAAAGAAAATTAAAATAAATAAATAAAATTTAAAAAAAGAAGAGGTGTCAAGAATACACAGAAAAAACTGTACAGAAAAGGTCTTAGTGACCAAGATAAAAATGATAGTGCGGTCACTCATCTAGAGCCAGGCATCCTGGAGTATGATGTCAAGTGGGCCTTAGGAAGTATTAATACCAACAAAGCTAGTTGAGGAGATGGAATTCCAGCTGAGCTATTTCAAATCCTAAAAGATGATGCTGCGAAAGTGCTACACTCAATATGCCAGCAAATTTGGAAACCTCAGCAGTGGCCACAGGACTGGAAAAAGTCAGTTTTCATTCCAATCCCAAAGAAGGGCAATGTTAAAGAATGTTCAAACTACTTCACAGTTGTGCTCATTTCACACGCTAGCAGAGCAATGCTCAAAATCCTTCAAGCTAAGCTTCAACAGTATGGGAACCTATTGAAAAACTTCCAGATGTAGAAGCTGGATTTAGAAAAGTCAGAGGAACAAGAGATCAAATTGCCAACATCTGCTGAATCATAGAAAAAACAAGCAAATCCCCCCAAAAATCTGCTTCATTGACTACATGAAAGCCTTTGGCTGTATGGATAACAACAAACTCTGGAAAATTTTGAAAGAGATGGGAATACCCGACCACCTTATCTGCCTCCTGAGAATCCTGTATGCAGGTCAAGAAGTAACAGTGGGAACTAGACATGGAACAACAGATTGGTTCAAAATTGACAAAGGAGTATGTCAAGGCTGTATATTGTCATCCTGCTTATTTAACTTATACACAGAGTAGTACATCATGTGAAATCCTGGGCTGGATGAAGCACAAGCTGGTATCAAGATTGCTGGGAGAAATATCAACAACCTCAGATATGCAGATGATATCACTCTAACACAAAAAGTGAAGAGGAAATAAGTCTCTTAATGAAGGTGAGAAGAGAGTGAAAAAGCTGGCTTAAAACTCAACATTCAAAAAACTAAGATCATGGCATCTGATCCCATCACTTAATGGTAAGAAGATAGGAAAAAGTGAAAACAGTGGCAGATTTCATTTTCTTGGGCTCCAAAATCACTGTGGATGGTGACTGCAGCCACAAAATTAAGATGCTTGCTCCTTGGAGGAAAAGCTATAACAAACTAGACAGAGTATTAAAAAGCAGAGACATCACTTTGCCAAAAAAAGGCCTTTATAGTCAAAGTTGTTTTCTCCAGTAGTCATGTATGGAGGTGAGAGTTGGACCATAAAGAAGGCTAAGCTCTAAAGGACTGATGGTTTGAATTGTGGTGCTGGGGAAGATTTGAGAGTCCACTGGGCAGCAAGGAGATCAAACCAGTCAATCCTAAAGGAAACCCTGAATATTCATTGGACAGACTGATGCTGAAGCTGAAGCTCCAATACCTTGGCCACCTTATGTGAAGAGTTGACTCATTGGAAAAGACCCTGATGCTGGGAAAGATTGAGGGCAAGAGGAAAAGGAGGTGACAGAGGACGAGATGGTTGGATGGCATCACTGTCTCAATGGACACGAGTTTCAGCAAACTCAAGGAGAAAGTGAAGGACAGGGAAGCCTGGAATACTACAGTTTATGGGTTCACAAAGAGTTGAACATGACTTAGTAACCGAACAACAATAGCCATAAAAGGGGAAATTGGCAGTAACACAATAATAGTGGAGGACTTTAATACTCCACTTTTACCAATGGATAGATAAACCAGACAGAAAATTAAAAAGAAACACAAGAAATCTCTTGCATTCCTATACACTAGCAACAAAAGATCAGAAAGAGAAATCAAGGAAACAATTCCTTTTACCACTGCAACAAAAAAACCTAGGAATAAATCCATCCAAGCAAGAATATACAATGGAGAAAATACAGTCTCTTCAATGAGCAGTGCTAGGAAAACTGAACAGCTGCATATAAAAGGGTGAGATTAAAACATTTCCTAACACCATACACAAAAATAAACTCAAAATGGATTTAGACCTAAATATAAGGCCAGACACTATAAAACTCTTAGAGGAAAACATAAGGAGAACACTCTTTGACATACATCTCAGAAAGATCTTTCTTGATCCACCTCCTAGGGTAATGAAAATAAAAACAAAAATAAACAAACGGGGCTTAATTAAACTTAAAAGCTTTTGCACAGAAAGGAAACCATAAGCAAGATGAAAAGACAACCCTCAGAATGGAAGAAAATATTTGCAAACAAAGCAGCTGACAAAGGATTAATCTAAAAATTATACAAATGGCTCATGCAGCTCAATATAAAAAATAAAAAAAATGACAGCTCTAAATAGACATGTCTCCAAAGAAGACATACGGATGTCCAACCAACACAAGAAAAGATGCTCAACAGCACTAATTATAAGAGAAATGGAAATCAAAACTACAATAAGGTATCACCTCACTTCGGTCAGAATGGCCATCATCAACAAATCTACAAACAATAAATGCTGGAGAGGGTGTAGAGAAAAGGGAACCTTCTAACACTGCTGGTGGGAATGTAAATTGATTAAACCACTATGGAGAACAGTATTGTGGTTCCTTAATAAACTAAAAGTAGAACTACCATATGACCCAGAAATCCCACTACTGGGTATTTGCCCAGAGTAAATCATAATTCAAAAAGATACATGCTCCCCAATTTTCACTGCAGCACCATTTACCTTACCCAGGACATGGAAGCAACCTAAATATCCATCAACAGAGGAATGGATAAAGATGATGTGGTACTTATATACAATGGAATATTATTCAGTCACAAAAAGGAATGAAATGGGATCATTTGTAGAAATGTGGATGGACTTAAGAGACTGTCATACAGAGTAAAGTAAGTTAGAAAGAGAAAAACAAATATTGTATGTGAACACATGTAGGTGGAATCTAGAAAAATGAAAAAGATGATCTTATTTTCAAAGGAGAAAGAAACACAGACATAGAGAAAAATGTATGGCTATCAAGGGGGAAGAGGGTGGGATGAATTGGGAGACTGGGATTGTCATATATACACTGCTATGTATAAAACAGATAACTAATGAGAACCTACTGTGTAGCACAGGGAACTCTACTCGGTGCTTTGTGGCAACCGAAATGGAGGTAAATTCAAAAAAGCAGAGGATATAGGTATATATATGGCCAATTCACTTTTCTGTACAGCAGAAACTGACACAGCAGCGTAAAGCAACTATACTGCAATTAAAATGTTTTAATTAAATTAAAATTTTTAAATATTCAGAGTAGGTGAATATACATATCTTACATTCATAAATAATGCAAGTAAATATGTTATATCCATAACAATACCATGATCTATTATTTGATGATATTAGCATACTCTTCCTAAAATAGCAGTGTTTTAAATTCGCAAATTTAGTAAGAGCCTTCCTTCAAAATGTTCAGCACTTTGACCCACCTCTACTTCTAAAAATTGATCTTAAGGAATCAGTCATAAACACAAAAATAATTTTTACACAAATATATTTATTTCAGCATTATTCAAAAGAGTAAAATCAAGAGGTGAGTGATAGATCCTATTTATGTAAAATAAGGATAGATATAAACATGCTTACATAGGCACAGAGAAATTCTAATGGGACACCCAGAAAATTCTTCATAGTGGAACAAAGATGTTGACTTTTCACTTTACATGCTTCCATATTTTAGTTCTAGACATAAACATGAATACTTTTGTGATTTAAAATGAAAAAGAATAAAAGAGATGAAGTGGTAATAATAATAATAATTTAAAGTAACCTGTATCTAAAAATAAGAGATAGTCAAGTAAAATATCATCCACTCACTAGGCATAAGATTATGTGGTTATTAAAATTTTATTTAGAACCCTGGATAATAGCACAGGAAAACGCTTGTGTCATAATGTGAGGCCAAAAAAAAAGGGATAAAAATTATATCTACATACTTCAAAAAAAAATTAAAGATGATGCTTAAGTTAAGGAAACAACTGTGAGGAACTACTAAGAGGTTAACAAAGGTTTCCAATTGAGTATGGGACTGAAAGTGAAAGTTGCTCATTCCTGTCTGACTCTTTGCCACCTCATGGACTATACAGTCCATGGAATTCTCCAGGCCAGAATACTGGAGTGGGTAACCTTTCCTTTCTCCAGGGGATCTTCCCAACCCAAGGATCAAACCCAGGTCTCCTGCATTGCAGGCAGATTCTTTACCAGCTGAGCAACAAGGGAGTTAGGGGTAAATTATTTCCTTTCCACTTTTGGTTTTTTTATAAAATTCCATAATGCTGAACATTTTTAAGTGGAAAAAATACTTAAACCGGAAAAAAGTATACAATTTTATTTTATATAGAATTCACACTTGCAAATGTCACTATCTCAACCAACTCTCGAAAAGTTTTTTTCTGAATTGTAAATAGTATGCAAGTAAATCTCCTTAATTAGTAAATTAGTGATATGAATTCTATTAATATATCTTACATCTATAAACAGGGGAAAGTTTAATTAAAATATAGTCCAGTACTAGGTATAATATATGTTAATTAAAACTTTCACTTAGAATCCTAGTTAATAGAATGGGGAAATACTCACATGGCACACATCCACTCTATTGTATAATAAAGTTTTAATTTAGCCAATAGAATTTCTTAACTTTCTTTGAATCAGCAATATTCCTGTGAAATATGCAATAAGATAAACTACTTTTTTCTTGGTAAGTTACTTCAGTTTCCTCATCTATAAAATGCACATAATAATATTATACTGTCTCACAGATTTATTGCTAATATTAAATAAGTGCAAATCAATTAGTACAGTCTCCTGATACTTATTGTACTCAATAAATGGCAGCAATTACTACTATTATGGGCATGGCTGCACTTAAAATATTCACTTATGCTCTCCTTTCTATTAGGATAAGCTCTATGAGAGACTAATCAGAGTGAAAAAAGAGTGTTCCTTAAATTGAAAAATGAATATTTAAGTATCAGAATCTACTTAAAATAGTAAAAGTGTATGAAAACACAAAATTTGTATCTGAGAAGTTACTTATTTAAACCTTATTCTGCAAATGTAAACTTTTAAAAGAATATAATATTTACCATCCCTAGGCTTAAGTAACTGTAAGCACACAGAACCTCAAAATAAAAAAAAATCAACTGTTCTTGCATAGCTAACCTCCCAGAGTCACAATTACATTCCACAGTATGAGTTTTTTTTCAAACTTCCTTACTGTTCATTCCATTATTTCACACTCTACTAGAACAAGAGGAACCAGAAGCAGTCTACTATATTGAGAAGAATGAAAGCTAAGCAGACCTCAATTCAAATCTCGGCCCTGTAACTTAAATATGTAACCACTGGCAATTTTTAATTTCTCTATTTAATTTCCTCATCTTTAAATAATAATACTCACACCATCTGCCTCAAAAGATTATTACAAAAACTAAATGGGATGATCTATTAAAATATGCAGCAAACATGTTGGGCTCACAAAGTAGTAAGTGCTCAACACTTTCTTTGGCATTTCTTAACCAGGGTCAGCAAGCCTTTTCTATAAAAGACCAGACAGTAAATAATTTAAGCTTTAAGGGCCATATGATCTCTCGCATACACTCAACTTTGCCATAATAAAGCAAAAGCAGCCATAGACAATACATAAATAAATGGGCATGAACATGTTCTTATAAAACTTTATTGTAAAAATAGGTAGTGAGTCAAATTTGGCCACCTGGATATAATCTGTTGAACATTAATTTAGTGGACTTCCCAAGCAGATATTTTCTAAATGGCTCTCTAAACTTCAACCTCCTAGGAAAACTCCTTCTAATATTAAAATCTTCTAAATCAGTGGTTTCATAGCGTACTCTATGAAACACTCATTTCCTGAGATATTAGTAGAAGTTACACCTCAATAAAGTTCTAGGATCATAAAAGTTTAGGTAAAAAAATCATGAATCTATTAATTAATCAGAAATTAACACACTGTGAATCAACCATTGTTGTTACTTTGTTGACAAGTCATGTCTGATTCTTCTGTGACCCTGTGGAATGTAGCCTGCCAGGCTCCTCTGTTGCTGGGATTTCCCAGGCAAGAAAAGTGAGTGGATGGGTTGCCATTTCCTTCTCCAGGGGATCTTCCTGACCCAGGGATCAAAACCACATCTCCTGCTTGGCAAAAAGATTCTTTACCACTGAGCTACCAGGAAAGTTCAAACTCAACTATATTCCAATTAAAACTAAACAAAAGGCTTAGAAAATTCTTGGTTAAACAAATTTTGTGTCTGTAGAACTTTTTTATACATTAGTGTTTTCGGAAATATCCAAAAAGAGCATGCAGAATATAACTCATTGAGAGTCATTATTTTTTCAAAATCTTTTTGAATGCCTATTCACCTAGTGATATAAAATAAATAAGTAAATATTTATTTATTTATATAAATAAATAAAATGGATAAAAGTCCCTGCTTCACTAAGCTTACATTTAAATGGAGAAGCAAACAATTAAAAAATAAGCAGTACAAGCAGTATTTTAGATGGTGGTGAATGATACAGAGAAAAGTGAAACAGTTGGAGGATAGGGCATTCTAGAGTTGTAAGTATGACGCAGAGGATATTCAGAGATTAAATGTTTAAATCCTCATTATATGTAGCTTATCAGAGATGCTTCCAAATCACACAAAAAAAGAATAAGTGGATATTTAAATAAAACATATAAACACTAGCCAAAAGAAAATTTTAATAATATTAAACAAGAATGACTTAAAGGCAAAGTGCATTACTAGAGATAAAGATC
This sequence comes from Antilocapra americana, assembly GCA_007570785.1. Lineage (NCBI taxonomy): Eukaryota > Metazoa > Chordata > Mammalia > Artiodactyla > Antilocapridae > Antilocapra > Antilocapra americana. Next base: position 15,723,477 of record ML663009.1, read on the forward strand.
ATAGTTAACAATAAAAAAGTCAATTCATTAATTTAGCATATCAAGCATATTTTGTTAAGATATAATGATTCTAAATTTGTATGAACTTAATGGTATGGTTGAGCTTCCCAGGTGGCATTAGTGGTAAAGAACCCATCTGCCAACGCAGGAGACATAAGAGATACAAGTTTGATCCCTAGGTCAGGAAGATTCCCTGGAGGGGGCATGGCAACTCACTCCAGTATTCTTGTCACAAGAATCTCACGGACGGAGGAGCCCGGTGGGCTAATGAGTCAGACACAACTGAAGCAACTTAGCAATGCACAATGGTATAGTCCTACAATATTTAGCTAAATTTGTCATAAATATAAAGCAAAATAGACAAATTCATAATCAGAGTGAAGACTTAAAGACCTCTCTTGACATAAGTGAACTTTAAAAACAGGAGAAATAAAAAAGTGTTTAAATAATACAATCAGTAAATTTGACAAAATCTATATATTTAGAAGGGTGAACCAAATGATTAATATAACTGTACAATAAACATTATTTTAAAGCAAATATCATTCTATCATACATAATGGTAAAATGTTGAAAGTTTTCTCTTTCAGATAGAGAATACAATAAGGGCACCCACCATCACAACAGTACAAAAAGGCAAGAAAAGGAAATACACAAGACATAAGAATCGAAAAAGAAGAAATCAAATTGTCCTTAAATACAGGTGATATGATTTTAAAGACAGAAAATTCAGAAGAATCTATAGAAAAATAATAATAATTAATAAGTGAGTTTGTCAAGTTTGTAATCTGTGTTCATGGATTGGAAGATTCAAAATTTTAATGAAGTCCATCTCCACAAGTTAATCTATAAATTCAATGAAAATGAATTGAAATTTCATGAAATCCAAGAAAAGCTAAGAAAATCTTGAAGAATACAAAAGATAGATTTGGTCTACCAGGTACCAAAACATATTATATAAAATACTAGTAATAAGACAGAAAATAATTGGCCCTGGTTAGGGGGAACACACCACAAAGGAACAGATTCAAGAGCCCTGAAGAGGAAAAAAGAAATTAAGCAGGTTTAGGTTCTTGATTTACAGCAAGTTATAAATTGGCACTACTAACCAGTGGAGAAAGGATGGGGTTGATTTTGTTTATTTTGATAAATAATCCTGGGTCAATTAAATATCCATGTGGAAAAATAAAATAAAACATGACTCTCTCCTTCACATCATACTATAATATTAGTCCCTGATGGTCTATAATCCAAATATAAAAAGTAAAGCAATAACCAGAAATTTTTAACCTGAGATCAGTAAACCTCTAGAGGTTGCATGTAAAGATTTCAAAGGTTCCATGAGCACCTCAAAGTTGTATACAAGCATGTGTATTTTCCTGGGGAAATTATCTACACCTTTCATCACTTTCTCAAACAAAACATACTGTTCAAAAATATTTTAAGTATATCCTCATGAATTCAAGGTAAGATTTTTAAGACATTGAAAACTTAGGTGCCCCTTCTTAAGAGTGCCTTGGCCCACTTCTGGTTTTAGTGTGTGTTTGTGTGTCTGACTCTGTGACCCCATGGACTGTAGCCTGCCAGGTTCCTCTGTCCATGCAATTTTCCAGGCAAGAATACTTGAGTGGGTTGCCATTTCCTACTCCAGGGGATCTTCCTGATTCAGTGCTAAAACCCATGTCTCTTGGGTCTCCTGCATTGGCAAGCAGATTCTTTACCACTGCACCACGTAGGAAGTCTGGGTGATTTTAGCCAGCCCTGTAATAGTTCCATGTGAGCTCAGGCTTAACTAGTTCTGGCAAGTATTTCATCTTAAGTGCTCACTAAACATTCTGCCAACTTCTGCTTCAGGTCCTTCTCTGACAGCTTTGAGAGTAGATTTAGCCCAACATAAGCTCAGCTTGGAAACTGCAGGAGTAAATACCCCTAGATTGAACTTTAAGTTATACTAAATAACTGCTCCAGACTGCCTTCCTTCAGGAAAGTATTCTGTCCTCTCCTTAGAGGTTCTAGAGAAATCAAGAACCCAGTGTCTACACTGGTGACCTTAATAATGACTCTTTCTTTTTCCCTTACTGTCACCATTCCCTCTCTTCTACTTCCTGAGATCACACCCAAAGAACTATCTGTACTCTGGTCTTTGTCACAAGCTCTACTTTTGCTGACATCCAAACTAAGACAACTTATAAAATGATTTGAATCCAAAATATATTAAGAATTCCTCCAAATCAGTAAGAAAAAGACATACAATTGAATAGAAACACAGGCCAGAAAAAAAAATGAAAAAGGAACTTTACAAAAGAGGATTTCCACATGTCCAATAAACACACAAAAATATGCTTATCTTCATTAATACTTAGAGAAATGCAAATTAAAATCATAATGAAAGATTACATCACACCCACCAAAAAGCTAAAATTACAAAGACCGATAATCTCAACAATATGACAACAACAACTCTCATGTATTGCTGATGGACGTATAAATTGTAAAACAGTTGGCATTATCTAATATAGAAAAAAATATCACATCCTATGATCTAGCAATTCCACTTTTACGTATTTACCCCAAAGAGATGCAACCAAGTGTACAAGAATGCTTACTGCAGCATTTTTCATATTGGTCTGAAACTAGAAATGTCTATCAATAACAGAATGGGTAAACTGTGATAGAGTCATACAGTGGAATATTATACAGTGATGAAAATGAGCAAATTACTGCTATACAAAATAGTAAAGATAGATCTTCAGTTCAGTTCAGTCACTGAGTCCAACTCTTTGCAACTCCATGGACTGCAGCACACCAGGCTTCCCGGTCCATCACCAACTCCAGAGCTTGCTCAAATTCATGTCCATTAAGTCAGTGATGCCATCCAATTGTGTCATCCTCTGTCAGCCCCTTCTCCTTCTGCCTTCAATCTTCCCCAGCATCAGGGTCTTTTCAAATGAGTCAGTTCTTCACATCAGGTGGCCAAAGTATTGGAGTTTCAGCTTCAGCATCAGTCCTTCCAAAGAATATTCAGGACTAATTTCCTTTCGGATGGACTGGTTGGATCTCCTTGCAGTCTAAGGGGCTCTCAAGAGTCTTCTCCACAACACAGCTCAAAAGCATCAATTCTTTTATGCTCAGCTTTCTTATGGTCCCACTCTCACATCCATACAAGACTATTGCAAAAACCATAGCTTTGACTAGACAGACCTTTGTTGGCAAAGTAATGTCTCTGTGTTTTAATATGCTATCTAGGGTGGTCATAACTTTTCTTCCAAGGAGTAGGCGTCTTTTAATTTCATGGCTGCAGTCACCATCTGTAGTGATTTTAGAGCCCCCCAAAATAAAGTCTGTCACTGTTTCCCCATTTATTTGCCATGAAGTGATGGGACCAGATGCCATGATCTTAGCTTATATATTCCATAATACAAAGGTTAAAAACAGATTTTTCTTAAATGCCTGATATTAAACATAAAATAAGCAATCTAATTTAAAATGATAAAAATGCAAATTAAAACCATGAAATATTTTCATCTGTATGGTTTGCCATGTAGAGAAACAGGCATTTGAACATTATTGTTAGGGGTACAAATAGGCACAACATCTGCAAAAGGCAACTTGATAACATCAATTTCAAATTTAAATTGCATATAACTATTAAACCACAATTCCATTTCTAGAAATTTTTCCTGCAGGTGTATTTTTACATGAACATAAAAGATATTCAATACAATATTGTTAATAATAATACCAAAAGTTGAGAACCAACCAAGAAGTCCATTTAAGACAAGGATTTAAATAAGTCATAGTATATTAATACATTGAAATATTATGTAGAAAGTTAAAAGGAATGAGAAAACACATGTATACCCATGGCAGATTCATGTCAATGTATGGCAAAACCAACACGATAAGGTAAAGAAAATAAAAAAAAGTAAATAAATAAAATCATAAAAAAAAAAAGGAATGAGAAAGCTCTATATGCCCTGATAGGTATATCTTCAATATACATATTATGGAAATGAAAAAGGCAAGATACATACAAATACACATAATATAATGCCATTTGTAAAGCATTTGTAAAGTATATATCTAGATAGATACATAAGAAATTGATTATAGACATGGCTTTCAGGGAGGGAAACTGAGGGACTTGCAGGAAATAAATAGAAGATCAACTTTTTACTCTACACCTTCTGTACCTTTATTAACTTGTACCCTGTGTACATAAAACCTATTTAAATAAATAAATATATTTGGAACTGAGTTTCACATAAGTACTCACAATACCTGACATATAATAAGTGTCTAATCTTATGAATAATAATAAAATATAAAGATTATTTGGTAAGGCTTTATTTGTAAAGTATACTGTCTTATGCACAGTAAGTATATTAGCTACAAATGTCTTTTATATTCCCTGGAGTCAGTACAACTGAATGAAGTTTCAGAATTTATCATCCTGGTATGATAAATCTCAATATATGGAAGTGCCTTTACGATGACACACTGTTTTTCAAAGATACTACAAAATAGTGTTAAGCAAAGCAAGGATGAGGGACATTTTAGTCCTGTGCTAATGAATACCAGAGTAAACACTATAGAACAAGATCATATAAATGACAGGAGAACAAGTCATTACTATGCCTGGACAGGCCCACTAAACATATACTCCCTCTTTGTGTAATTTTAAATAATTTTTTATTTTATTTTATTTTAACCGGGCATAATTGAGGAAAAAAACAATTCTTTCTTCCAGCTGACTTAACCATTTGTGCTAAAGTAAAATGATTACAGTAAAATGGCTGACTCAAGCAGATCATTCACTTCAGTCTGACCCCTTTTTCTCTAAAAATAATTCATGGCAACACCCTAGATCACTTAAACAGGATGTTTCATTTCAATGTTTCAAACCTAACTTTAAAGCGGTTTTTATGAGTGTCACCTTCATTTGAGTTAATCTCATGTCTGTCTTTTAAGCTAATTCAACTATCTACAGTTCTCATTTTGTGTACAGTCATGGAGGATATGAAACATTTACCAGTCTCATGTCACATCAGATCAAACAGGAATGAACAGCATCTGAGAAAGGAAAAGGTTGCCACTTTCAAAATTAAGAAGCTGTTAATCCTCAAATTAGTAGATTACAGCACGGTTCTGACCCATTTGCTCACAAACTTTGAAGACTACAAGCTCCTAAATTCATATTTAACCCTACAGCTAGTTAATTATTTACTTGTTTCTTCAAATCAAAAATCTATTACTATGGACTAGTTGGAATAAGTGACCTATTTATCTTAATCCAGTGTACAACTATATTTTTTCCTTCAACATATATTGATTAAGCACCTGATCCTAGCCTGTTTTAACACAGCAACTCTAATATTGTTTTAATATGCATTTCTTTAGATTGTAAATCTCAAAATAAATCAGCATTTTCTCTTTCCCTTTGTAAATTTATACGCTTAGTACCAAGTCTTCAATAATTTATTTTTCATTATGCCATATTGTAAAAAAAAAAAAGGACAATTTGGTTAAACTTCCTAGTGAAAAGAACACACTAATCAAAGTTCACTTTAGTAAGAACTCATCTTCTTATGGAAAATTATGATTATTAACACTCTGGCTCTTTCTTTCAATAAGAATTTATACATTGTTAATTGTTGTTATATGAATCACATCTTGGAGACTAAGTATCACTATTGTCTTAAACTTGAGGTCTATTACAGAGACATTTTTGATATAGCAATTAATTTTATTTCTCCATTTTTCAGTGTAGGTAAACTGATCAAGAGGGAGGGACAGAAATTCTTCTTGCAGGCTAACTCAAGGCAAATATAACATAACCCAGAAAAAAATTTTTTATCAGTTAAGATTCTGATTCTGTTGAAAAAAGAAAAATAAATTAGCAATTTGAGATGAATATCAGGGAAAAGGATGGCAAGAGGAAAAAGTTTAAGTGAATATCAGGGAAAAGGATGGCAAGAGGAAAAAGTTTAAGTTTCCAAGGAAATACATACAAATATATTTCTTTGATGATTATAATGACAACAGCGGGGTCATTCTAAATGATGCCTCCTTACTGAATGGCAGTTTACAAACAACCTAAACTCTTTCCTCAGAACTAATAGTATTTTTTCCCTAAAGTTTTACTTGTCTTTTATTCTGTCACAAAAGCACATGTTGCTATGGATGATAATGACCATGGACCTACAAAGTTCACCAGTTTTAGTCACCAGTGCTCCCCCTCATACAGTGTTATCCTCAGAAACCATCTGGTGTTCCTTCTGCACAATTAGTAAAACATTGAGTTACCACTTAACACTCTAGGGAAGATTAAACCAATTTTTCTAAGCAAAATAAATAAATAAATAAATAACCTGGCTAAGTCAAAACAGAACTGTAATGTATTAAAACTTTCTTGAAAGAAGGTCTTTATATGCCCAGGCTTTACCTGTTTCTTTGATTGCAGTACCTGAATTCTACAAACAGTATATTCAGTGCTGGCAAAGCAGATGTTACCCCTGCATCCTCCAACTAAATACTTATTCCTAGTTTGGTTGTCTGCAGTGGTGAATAAGAACAAAGTGACTCAGTCAACTAACAAGAAATTTGAAGCTACACTTGCCTCCCAGTGTTTACCTTGAAATAAGGCTATTATGCTACTAAAACTTAAAAGCACAGGAGCTAGCCAAGTTGCAAAATAACATTCAGGATAAGACCACTGCATCATAATTTCTCTCTAATTGTTTTTCCCAGAACAGATGTCTAAGATGAGTTCCTCACATTAAAAACAAATGGGAGGAGATTAAGGTTTTCAACTATGCCTCCGACAAGCCCTTAAGACTGCCTTACAATTGTCAGAATTCATTTAAGAGGAAAGCAAGAAGCATGGCAAAACATAACTCGGCAAAGTACTGCACTTTAAAATATGTCATACCAGAACTGTAGATTGTATGTATGTCCTTTTTTATCCCAGCTTCTGTGAAACAACTGCTTGCCTAAAGTCAATGGAAACCAACCAAAATGTAATGAGTAACCTACCAACTTACAAATACTTTGATATATACAAGAAAAACATGTTGTTGTGATAAACAAAAGAAAAGCACCAAAAGCAAAAGTTCCTACAGTATGCACTAAGGTACCACAATGCGCCATAGAGAATCCATTGAAATACCAAGATATTTTAACTATTTAAGAGAAGTATAGCTCTACACAACATCTGTTGATCACTCAGTAAACTACAATGATCAATTAAAAGTAGTTCACAGGAATTCCCTGGTGATCCAGTAGTTAGGACTCAACACTTTCACTGCCATGGCCCAAGTTCCATCCTTGCATAGGGAACTAAGATCCCACAAGCCGTGCATGCACTGTGGCCAAATAATTTTAAAATAAAGAATAAAAGTAGTTCACAGTTTCAACATTCCATCATCCTACATTCATTTCCATGACATCATATCTTTGCAAAGCTGGTTTTTAGAGGTAGTAATAGAAGGCAACAAACCTAAAATCCATGTGGAACAGGAAATGTAGACTGCAATGCACAATCTGCTTTCAGTGTTTGAAAAAGTTGTACAATGCCCCAAAGGCATAAACATATCATTATCACAAATTATCAAATTGTGATAATTTAAGAATGAAATTGAAGTAGTGTTTTTACTTTCAATTAACCTGTATTATTTTTTCAAAAAGCTACTAAGTTTTTGGTTGTTGTTGTTCCGTCGCTAAGTTACATCCAACTGTTTGCGACCCCATGGACTACAGCACATCAGGCTTCCCTGTCCTTCACTATCTCCTCGAGTTTGCTCAAATTCATATCCATTGAGTCAGTGATGCCATCTGATCATTTCATCTTCTGCCATCCCCTTCTCCTCTTGTCTTCAATCTTTCCCAGCATCAGAGTTTTTTCCCAGTGAGTTGACTCTTCACATCAGGTGGCCAAAGTATTGGAGCTTCAGCTTCAGCATCAGTTCTTTCAATGAATATTCAGGGTTGATTTCCTTTAGGATTGACTGGTTTGACCTCCTTGCTGCATTCACCATCTGCAGTGACTTTGGAGCCCAAAAAGATAAAATCTGCCACTGTTTCCACTTTTTCCCCATCTATTTGCCATGAAGTGACAGAACTGCATGTCATGATCAACTAAGTTTTTGTTACATACAAACATAAGTTGTTTCATCCAAACTATTGTTCAGTAATTATCCTCTAATTAAAAAAGAATTTTTTAATAAGAAAAAAAAAACTAAGTTCTGAAGTGAACTGTTTGGTATTTTTTTTAGACCAGAGCCACTGTGAAAAAAGTTACTGACACACTAAAGATACCATGAACCAAGAAAACTTGAGAACTTCTGCCTTAGAGCCTTCTTATTTATTAATACACAAGACTCAAGTAAATAAAGCAAATCACTATTGAGAAAAAAGCAAAGGAAAATAATGAAAGTATCTGAAAAGGCCCTTTTCCAACCACCCCAGTGTCCGAATAAACTTGGTCCACAGGAACAGAATGACTCTCGGGTTACTGTGAGCAAAATCAATAGTCTCAATGTCAGTGCCAAATAAGTCAGTGCTTCAAAATATATAAGCAATCCAAAAAGGAAAAATGTGACATGAAAGCGGTGAAACAACCTGAGAAAACTAAATCAGGAGCACTGTACATACCAGAAGAAAAACTCACCAGAAGTACAATGTTGTTAGGTTAGAAAGTAAGAGGGAAAGATATGAGCACTTGTGCAATGTCACATTCAGAGGTATCCTGGCAGTGTCTGGTAGTATTTCGGTTCCTATAACCAGGAAATGTACGTGAGCTTATGGAAGAAACAGATAACTAAAAAAGACTTTGAAATAAATACACACAAAGAAAAAAGGGACATGAGTGATAAAGCATAACAGTGCAAGAGAAAGGATCCTCTCAGCAGAGTAAAAAGGATAACAAATGTAAAGCAACCCATAAATTCTCATCTAAATTCAAGGAAAGATGGACTATTGATGAGGTCAGGCAACATCCAGAACTGTGATCCCAAAAGGAGCATCACTAGAACAATACAACAAAACACAATTTCAAATGATACAAAGGAATGATCTTCATTCCTCAAATAAAGAAGGATGAGACTCAAACCTGACTGAGTTTCACATTCCTAATCAGCACACAAAGATTTTTAATGTAAAAGCAAAGTTCTATCTAAATGTAAGACTGCAAAATGTTGATTTAAAAAAGTGTTTTACCAATTTTTTGATAAAAAAAACAAAAGTACATTATTGGTACCCTCTTGTGTTATTTAATTGAACTGGAAGGAATAGATGAGTTGACTGGGATATCTATGCATAGTTATTTTACTAAAACTGGGTCACACAAAAGGGAAACTAGTAGAAGAGTAACAATGGTACAAAATAATGGCTAATATTCCAAAGTCAGGCACTCTTCCTTTCTCTATACTAACTTTGTGTAACTTTAGAAATGTCATTTATTCTTATTGTTTCTCAGTTTTCGCAAGCTTTTAAAATGTATAACATGTAAGAGCAGACAGAAGAAGCAAGAAGAACCACAAACTACAGCAGCAGCTAGAACCAAAACTACACCACAAAAAGTTAACCACAATGAAAAAGCAGAGAGCTTTGTCCCACATGAAGGGACAAGACAAAATCCCAGAAAAATAGCCAAATAAAATGGAGATAGGCAACCTTCCAGAAAAATAAGTCAGAATAATGATAGTGAAGTTGACCCAGGATCTTGGGAAAAGAACAGAGGCAAAGATTGAGACGATGCAAGAAATGTTTACCAAAGACCTAGAAGAACTAAAGAACAAACAAGCAGAGAGGAATAATATACTAAAAGGAATCAATAGCAGAATAACTATGTAAAAGAAAAGATAAGTGACTTGGAGGACAGAACATTGGAAATCACTGCCACAAAATAGAATACAGAAAAAAAGGAGTGGGGAAAAAAAAAGAAAAGAGGACAGCCTAAGAAGCACCTACAGCCAAGAACACTCTATTCAACAAGACTCTTGTACAAATTTGATGAAGAAATCAAAAGCTTTACAGAGAAATAAAATTTAAGAGGATTCAGCACCACCAAACCAGCTTTACAACAAATACTAAAAGAATTTTTCTAGTCAGGAAATGTGATAAGGAAAAAACCTACAACAAATAAACCCAATTGGTAATAGGATCACAATCATCAACAATCATCTTAACTGTGAATGGATTAAATGCACCAACCAAAAGACACACACTAACTGGGCTAATGAGAAGATATGAAGGTATACATTTCCACTTACTTAAGCATCACTCTACTTAACACCCCAAATTGCATCTAATTATTTTATATTGCTACATTAATCATGTTTCCACTATGGCTTGCAATTGCAATTATCTTTTATTTTTTGTCTGATTATTGATTGTGAAAACTGATAAACATTTTTTACTATTGTGATAATATAACTATTATTCACTTAATACTATTGCATCATGATTGATCAACAGAAAATAATAGAATTCTATATCACTAAAACTACCTTTTAATAGAAAAACTTGTAATCATTTTTCAAAAATCCAGATGCATGACAGTATTATCATTAAATTTTTTGAAAAATGCAAGTGCCCAGATATTGCTATTTTTCTCCAAATCTCCAGATGTGTTTCTAAAGAGCAGCTATGTTGTTTCTAAAGATGTTTTAAATCTTTTATTTTCATCTAGTTTGTCTCACTTTTTCTATTTCATATTCACTGCTCTCATTTCACTTAGTTTACGTTTTCCAGTTTCTCTTTTTGCTGTTGTTCTTTCTCGAGCCTTTATCAAGCATAGTAGAAAAGCTTTTAATACATATCTATATAGTATATATAATATATATGTTATATTTTAGAAAGTTTATGAATTTTTGCTTAGCTAAAAGTTTGACATTTTGATTCCATTTGTTTGACTTAGTATGAATAGAATGCTAGATTTCTAATTTATTATCACTCAAAACTTTGATACAGTTTCATGTATTTTGGCATCTAGTATTACTGTTAAAAGTCTAGAAAATTTATTATCTCAATGATTTTTTTAAAAATAGAATGAGGCTTGAAACTTCTAACCCAATTCTGAGAATACAAATACTATGTTATAAAAAAAAGAAAACAACAGAAAATTAACAAGTGATACAGTATTATTAACTAAAAAGTACAGATTTTGTTCAAATATCAAAAAATGGTATGCTAGTGTCTATTCTCTGTTTTCATACTTTATTCAAGACTCCACATTGTATTCAATTGCACTGAGCAGCTTCAGCTGCATGCAACAAATTCTGATATATTTTCTTTTCTTTTACTCTATTATAAATATTTTCTAACTTTCCTTGCTATAGCTTCAATACACCCATCATTTAAAAGTGGATATTTAATTTCCAAACACATGGGATTTTGTTTAAAATACTTTTAATATTAATTTATCATTCTGATAATAATTTCTCATTTAAATGCTTTCTTCTCTGCACTCACCCTCTGTGTTTTTCTCTTTTTTTCAGTCTAATTTTATTGAGGCTTTTGATGGCTAAATAGAAAATCTCTCTTGGTAAATGTCACAGTGCACTTGAAAATATATCAGTTATTTTCATATATCTTTTGATACTGATTTCTAACATAATTCCACAGTGATAAAAGAGAACAGACTGTATGATTTGAATACTTTTAGACCATGAAATTTTTGCACCTTGTTATATGTACCTGGATATGTTCTAGCATCTCCCAGTTTATAGTCTATGGGAACTTGAATAGAATTTGTATCATACTGTTGTGTGAAAATTATATAAATCTTAATTATGTTGAATTGGTTCACAGTGCTTTTCAGGTCTGCTATATCCTTCTACTTCTCTGTAATTCACTCCATTAATTTTTGAGTTTGATATTGAAACTCCAACTAAGAATCTTAATTCATCTACTTTAAAAAATTATAATATTTAGTAGAACTATATGTAACCTTGTTCTGTATTTTCCAAGTCTCCTGTAAATGTGTTATCATATGTCCATAATTTTAAAAAATAGAAATAAAAATAAAATGTGTATATGTAATATTTATTATGTCAAGGTTGCTGAAAGAATGGATATGATATGATGAAAGTGAAAATTTTTCAAAAATATAAAATTCTTCAATCAAGATCTTCTTATAACCACTCAAAATACTTTCTTTCATTCTTACATGAGCTTTAGGAAGAGCCAGACATGCTAGCAAAGCAGTTTCAATAAACCCTGTAGATTTTACACCTAGATAGATTACACCTGCAGTACTAGAACTTAAACTGATGCCACATCAGATACCTAGGCACACAGAAGACTGAAGAAAATAATTGCTACTGTGACTGAATTAATTTAAAATAGCATGCTAAAATTATTCCCAAATAACCAACTGGTTGTCAGATAATCTGAATAATATCTACAAAATGCATCTTGAGTACAGAAACTAATCTGTCATTAAATTATTTTATTTTCAAATGAAATATTTATCATTATGCCATCTCCAAAATAATTCTCTAATTTTTTAACTCCTTCCTACTCCCTCTAACTGCCCTCAACTAAGCCCTTATTGTCTCTCATCTGAACTTCTGAACACCCTAATTGAGATCTCTAATTCTAATCTCTTCTGTTAATTCATTGTTCACTCCATCCATAATCTTTTCAGTTATCTCCCTTAAATAAAGATATGATCGTATCACTACTATGCTCAAAATCTATTTGGGTCTAATTTACCCTTCAAGCATAAAGACCAAAATCTTTGCTATTTTATTCAAGGGATTCATAAATCTGACCACAGTTTCCTTCACAGCTTCCTCATCTTGCACATAGGCAAAACTTCAGTCAAAAAGGACTGTTTCCTGCTTTCCCAAACCAAATTGCATTTCCCACCTTCAGGACTTTGATCATGTTCTTTCCTCAAAACAAGTGGAATTCCACTCCTCTCCACCTCTACCAGTTGAATACAAATGCTACTTCCTCCACAAAGTCTTCCTGAGAGTTAAGTTTTCCAACTGGAGTTAATCTCTCATTCCTCAGCATGTGAATAGTGTGGGCTACATATTTTGCTTTGACACATATATTGCAATAATTTTTGTAATATTTGTTATCTCTTTCACTAGGCTATAAGTTCATCAAGGGGAGAAGACTTGTCTTTTTCATTTTAATTTTACATGTACAGCCTAGAATAGTGCTCTGCATATCAGGAGCTCTGTAATATGTTTTTTAATTTAAATATGGAAGCATTATGCAAACAAACTTCACCCTGAAAAATCATAGCCAAGGAAAGAATAGAAACACATTCTTATGATGAATGGAGGGACATATTCGTTATGCAGTGTGTCAGATCATAACATCTTATCTTTTTTGATCATTGGCAACTATTTAAAAAAAATATAAAAGCTGTACTCATGTCCTTTATTTCAAAAATAACAATGGCAACTTTTTCAATCATGTTCCATGGCAAAAGAAGTATATCTGACTTTCTAAAAACCACTCTCTACTTCTTGAATTCAATTAATGAACATAAGCCATTATCTTTCAAAAGCTGGACAGGAAAGTAAATTCATCACTGAAGGCACAAATTATTCACATCTGAGAGACCTTCCCTTTACACTTATATCAGTAATGAAATCCTTGTTGCATCTTTCTCCTTCTTTTTTTTTTGAGGGGGGTGCACACCACTTGATCTGCAGAATCTGACCAGTGATCAAACCAATACACCCTGAAGTGGAAGCACGGAGTCCTAACACTTCTTAAAGAAAACCTCTCTTCCAAATTTCATGATATGATACTAAATTATAAATGTACTAATTTATCTAAATGTTTGACTTTTTGCAACCTGATGGACCATACAGTCCATGGAATTCTCCAGGCCAAAATATGAAGTGGGTAGCCTTTCCCTTCTCCAGGGGATCTTCTCAGCCCAGGGATTGAACCCAGTCTCCCATATTGCAGGTGGATTCTTTACCAGCTGAGCCACAAGGGAAGCCCAAGAATACAGGAGTGGGCAGCCTATCCCTTCTCCAGCAGACCTTCCCGACCCTATGCTTTTCCAGTAGTCATGTATGGATGTGAGAGCTGGACTGTGAAGAAAACTGAGCTCTGAAGAATTAACGCTTTTGAATTGTGGTGTTGGAGAAGACTCTTGAAGAGTTCCTTGGACTGCAAGGAGATCAAACCAGTCCACTCTAAAGAAAATCAGTCCTGAATATTCATTGGAAGGGCTGATGCTGAAGCTGAAACTCCAATACTTTGGCCATCTGATGAGAAGAACTGACCCATTGGAAAAGACCCTGATGCTGGGAAAGATTGAAGGCATGAGGAGAAGGGGATGACAGAGGATGAGATGGTTGGATGGCATCACCAACTCAGTAGACATAAGTTTGAGTTAGTTCTGGGAGTTGGTGATAGACAGGGAAGCCTGGCGTGCTGCAGTCCATGGGGTGGCAAAGAGCTGGACACAACTGAGTGAATGGACTGAATTGAACTGAATGTTAATGCATCTTCTCCTATGTCCAGTTCCTTAAAATAAGACTCAGATATTAAGTGACAAGAAAATAGAGACAAAGAACACAGAAGAGAAATTAATTTAAATGAATTTAAATATGGCATGGAGTGAATTTAAATATGGCATTAAGTTCAAATTTACCCCAGACACCTTCTAGGACACTCTGACCACTACCACCCCCCATCCACAGACATGCATAAATGTAGGGAAAGAAAACTCCGGCAGGTTATATAATAGATAAAACACTTTTTTTAATGAGCTTTCATTCCCAAGTACAGTGGATGACAATCCAAAGAAGAAGCTCCAGTGGCCAAAGGGACTTTTCACTAAGGGGCAACAACTAAAATACAGATATCACCTGTTTATTGCAAATATCCTGACTGGCATCTCAGTTACTTTAAAGAGGCTCATAAAAATTCCTAGAGCACTGAAGAGAGTAAAAAAATCAACCTAGGCAATCAGTCAAAAAGAAAGGGTCACTACTATAGCCATTTCATTTTAGAATCCTGGAAACACAACAGCATCATAAAATCACATTTCCAAGATCCCCAATGCTTTCTGGGAATGATATTCAATCTGCATGGATCCAACATACTTCCTGATATTTAACTGTTTTTTATATTCTTTTCTGTTGCCATTGTACCTTCAGCTGAAATTAGCTCCAATAGTTCCACTCTGAGTAAAATTAATCTATTACCTCTCCCATATGTATTACATTTTATACCTGTTCAGCAATCCTGGGATGAAAAGAGAAATACTGAAGACAGAAGAAATCCAACATGTGGAAACCCTACTGTGGATGGTTATATTATGTTCCCAACTATTTCCACTTTTTGACATATGACTTCCAGTGCCTCCCAGTAGATGGAGTGTATTTCCCTGCCCCATTGTCAGGCTTGGACAAGTGACTTAGCCAACACAATAAGAGAAGATGTGACATATGCTGTATCCTTATGGAAACATTATTTGCACCTACATAGTTTTGTTCATTCTTTTGTACTCCTGGTCTCTGCTATGTGAATAGCATGTCCCAGATAGAGGCTGTTCCTTCAACCTGGATCACAAGTTGAAATGACATGAGGCCAAACAGAGACAAGAACAGCCACAGCCAATCTGAAGACCATGACTGGAAAACCAATGTTCATTACTGTAAACCATTGTGACTTTGGAATTCTTTGTAACTACAGCAAAGCTGAAAAATACAGAAATTGGTAACAAATGATATTACAGTTAGTCCTTTGTATCTGTGGGTTCTGCATCAGTGGATTTAACTAACAAAGAATTACAATATTTTTTTTAATTTCAGAAAGTTCCAAAAAGAAAAAGTTGAATTTTCCACCCGCCAGCACTTATTTACATAGCATTTATATTGCTTAGGCATTATAAGCATTCCAGAGATTAAAGTATATGGGAGTATGAGCATTGATTATATACACACTATGCCATTTTTATAAGGGATATGAACATCCATGGATTTGGGTATCTGTGATAGGACCTGGAAACAAACCTCCACAGATACCAATGGATGGCTGTATAATGCACAACAACCACGAGACCATAGTGATTTAATAACAAAGAAGCTTTATTTTTCTGGTCTTTTACATGTTGGTAGAAGGAGGTCAGCTTCTGTGTCTATGCTCTAGGCTAAGTCAGATTCAAATCTGCTCCACTGCCTTCAGGCCAGAATACTAGAGTGGGTAGCCGTTGCCTTCTCCAGGAAATCTTCCCAACCTAGGGATCAAACTCAGGTCTCCCACACTGCAGGCTGATTCTTTACCAACTGAGCCAGCCAGGAAGCCCAAGAATACTGCAGTGGGTAGCCTATCCTTTCTCCAGCAGATCTTCCTGACCTGGGAATCAAGCCAAGATTTCCTGCATTGCAGGTGGATTCTTAACTAGCTGAGCTACCAGGGAAGCACTTCACAAGAAGTGAAGGAATAGATAATTTTTATCAACAATACCATATGCCACAGGCTTCCCAGGTGGTACTAGTGGTAAAGAAACCTGCCAATGCAGGAGACATAAGAGATGTGAGTTCAATCCCTGGGTCGGGAAGATCCCCTGGAGGAGGGCATGGCAATCCACTCCAGTATTCTTGCCTGAAGAATCCCATGGACAGAGGAGTCTGGAAGGCTTCAGCCCATTGGGTCACAAAGAGTTGGACACAACTTAGCAGGCACACATACACCATGTGTCACATTTATTATGATTTAGTCCTTGTACTAACTGTTCTTTACATAAGTTATCTCACTTGTATCTTATACCAACCTAGTAAGAAAAGCATTATCTCCATCATCTCGAAAACTGTGACTCAAAGAAGTAATGTAAACTGTCCAGAAGTATTCTGTGGATGTGTGAATGGATGGCTAGGGTCCTGGAACAAGAATATACAATTCCAAAGCACATACTCTTACACTCACCCCACACTCACACCCTGTTTTTCTTTGTCAAGTTATAAACATTAAGTCAATGGGATGGGGTCTGTAGTTGTGTAAAACCAGTATTAGTTTTAAAGATTCTGATAATTAACTTTTCTAAGTCAAATAGGATGATGTAAAGGTAGTAAGAAAGAGAAAAACATCTGCAGAAATAGACTTATGGAGAGGTACACAGGAATAAGCACAACAAAGAGAAGATATGTGAATGAGAACCCAAGGAACTGAAAAATATGAAAAGAAATTGATAGCACTTCTCTAGACAACAGCACTTATAAAAAATAGCTTGCCTCAGGGGAAAAAATTTTAGACTCTGATTTCATAGGCCATAAGAAAAGCACTAGGGTGTTTCCCTTTCCCTTAAAAAGTGCACACCCAATTTTTTCATAGCTGCCTGAATATTACCATGTACTTACTACAATATCTCTTTTGAGACTGGTGGTCACTAGCTTACAAGAAGCCCAAGTGCTTTTTAAATTAAAAAAAAAAACCTTGCCATCCCTGATGCATCTGAATCAGTCGTTCTGAATATACTTAAGGAATCATTTTTCATCTGAGTCATATCTTTGGGGCTACAGATCATGATCTGCTCTACCTGACAATTTCTACCAGAGCTGTAATTCTATTTGAAATATTAATACAAATGATAGCAATGTAAGTTCTAGTTGTTATTGATGACATTTTTAATTCAAAAATTTAAAACTGATTAAATACATTATGCCAACAGAAAACTTTCTAACCTTCAGGTAGGTAGTATGTTAAAGTTATAGAGGTGCCAAAGTAAATTAGTACTTACAATAAAGCTGGAGAATCTTACAGCAGACCTCCACAACAGATAGCCAGACATGCCACTGGAAAAAAGGTAAACCATCTCTAAGTAGTACCACCAATGCTAATACTAATAAGTAAGCCTCTGACAAGTATGCCATGCTATTCTGTTTGTGTATATCTGAAGACTCTGTTACTCTATCAAACAATGAGGAAATTTTTTTTTAAACAAGACAAGCAGAGCATTGCCTAGATGTGAAAAGAAAACAGTTGTCTGTACAACCTGGGCCTAATTTTTCTCTTCTTCAACCCACACATATTTTTTACCTTCATGTTGCTATATTAGTCATCATTCATAATCCTCCAGTACAATTGTAAGATAGGTTTACCTAAGGTGGTTTTGAATATTTTTTTTGCAATTCAAAAGGTCAAATAAATCACATGATAGATTAAATTAGACTAGGATGAATTGATACATAAATAATCTATCTCAAAAATATTATTTTCTTTGTGCTCAGACACCGGTGGATTATTCTAGTTGGTGGTACTTAAACCTAAAGTTCCATTGGTTACTCTGACAGATAACCCAAATGGGAGAATATGTTTACTAATACAGTGTGCATCTATGCATACTCAGATATAATTCATCAATATAAATCTATGAATTTATTGTTATTAATAATATGTATGAGTATATGATATATATAGATGGATTTATCAAATTCATATTAGCCAAAAGGTGGCAGTGAAAAAAATCTAATGATGAAACACGCATAAAATCTCTTATTCGAAATTTGTGGTTATATAGACAAGAGCTGGGCTTCCCTGATAGCACAGTTGGTAAAGAATTCACATGCAATGCAGGAGACCCCAGTTCAATTCCCAGGTTGGGAAGATCCACTGCAGAAGGGAGAGAATACTCACTCCAGTATTCTTGGGCTTCACTTGTGGCTCAGCTTGTAAAGAATCCACCTGCAATGCAGGAGACCTGGGTTCGATCTCTGGGTTGGAAAGATCCCCTGAAGAAGGCAACAGCTACCCACTCCAGTATTCTGGCCTGGAGAATTCCTTGGACTGTATAGTCCATGGGGTCACAAAGAGTCAGACACAACTGAGTGACTTTCACTTTCAGATAAATTCTAGATGGGGCATAGCAGAAAAAATATATCTTTGGAGTCCAATAGACCTGAATTTTAATCCTGGATCTTCTATTGCATCACCTGGGACAATTTACTTCATTTCTCTAAACCTTGGATTTCTGAGATAATACTGAAAACATAGAGGATTTTAAGAGTATGAGAGATAATAGTTATATAAAGCTCATTAATCAAGTCTTAACACATACCAGAAAATAAATGTTAGGAAATGTTTAACTGACTTAAAAGGAATACGGGATATATTTATTAATGTCTTTTAAAGAGACAATTCAGAATCCTGGTCAAAGATAAAGCAGTAAAAACAATTTTTTCCTAACTCTTCTCCTTTGGAAACAACCCAAAAAAATTAAAAACAGGAGGTGAGAAGATCTTCAGTGAAGCAATGAAATATATACAAGTTCAAATCACAAAAGGAAGACTATATTAGAGAACACTATGAGCTGATACCCACCTCCTCAGACCTCGAGCAGAAATAAATTTATCTAAAACAATGTGCCACAGTCTGAAAGGATATCAAATGATCCTTTGATTAAAGTGATAAGATTTAAACACTGAAGTGGTTTGCCATTTCCTTCTCCAGTGGACCATGTTTTGTCAGAACTCTTCACCATGAACCATCCGTCTTGGGTGGCCCTACATGGCATGGGTCATAGTTTCATTGAGTTAGACAAGGCTGTGATCTTAATACGCCAGCAAATTTTGAAAACTCAGCAGTGGCCACAGGACTGGAAAAGGTCAGTTTTCATTTCAATCCCAAAGAAAGGCAATGCCAAAGACTGTTCAAACTACCACACAATTACACTCTTCTCACATGCTACCAAAGAAATGCTCAAAATTCTCCAAGCTAGGCTTCAGCAGTACATGAACCGTGAACTTTCAGATGTTCAAGCTGGTTTTAGAAAAGGCAGAGGAACCAGAGATCAAATTGCCAACATCCACTTGATCAGAGAAAAAGCAAGAGTTCCAGAAAACCATCTACTTCTGCTTTATTGACTATGCCAAAGCCTTTGAATGTGTGGATCACAACAAACTCTGGAAAATTCGTAAAGAGATGGAAATACCAGACCACCTGACCTGCCTCCTGAGAAATCTGTATGCAGGGCAAGAAACAGCAGTTAGAATCTTACATGGAACAATGGACTGGTTCCAAATTGGGAAAGGAGTACATCAAGGCTATATACTGTCACCCTGCTTATTTAACTTACATTCAGAGTACATCATGGAAAATGCCAGGCTGGAAGAAGCACAAGCTGGAATCAAGATTGCCAGGAGAAATATTAATAACTTCAGATACGCAGATGATACCACCCTTATGGCAGAAAGCAAAGAAGAACTAAAGAGCCTCTTGATGAAAGTAAATAAGGAGAGTGAAAACGTTGACTTAAAACTCCACATCCAAAAAACTAAGATCATGGCAGCCAGTCCCATCAGTTCATGGCAAATAGATGGGGAAACAATGGAACAGTGACAAGACTTTATTTTCTTTGGCTCCAAAATCACTGCAGATGGTTACTGCAGCCATGAAATTAAAAGAGCTTGCTCCTTGGAAGAAAAGCTTTGACAAATCTAGACATCATATTAAAAAGCAGAGACATTACATTGCTGACAAAGGTCCATCTAGTCAAAGCTATGGTTTTTCCAGTAGTCATAGACGGATGTGAGAGTTGGACTATATAAAGAAAGCTGAGCACTGAAGAATTGATGTTTTTGACTTGTGGTGTTTGAGAAGACTCTTAAGAGTCCCTTGAACTACAAGAAGATCAAACCAGTCAATCCTAAAGGAAATCAATCCTGAATATTCATTGGAAGGACTGATGCTGAAGCTGAAGCTCTAATACTTTGGCCACCTGACGCGAAGAACTGACTCATTGGAAAAGACCCTGATGCTGGGAAAGATTGAAAGCAGGAGGAGAAGGGGACGACAGAGGATAATATGGGTTAGATGGCATCACTGACTCAATGGACATGAGTTTGAGCAAGCTCTGGGAGTTGGTGATAGACAGAGAAGCCTGGTGTGCTGCAGTCCATGGGGTTACAAAGAGTCGCACATGACTGAGTAACTGAACTGAACTGAAGATTTAAATGCATGTGAAACAAAAAAACTAGTAGAGAGTATTCCTGTGAAGACCTGATTTCAGTTTCCCATTGAGGAAAACTACAGATGAAGCTGAGCTGAAATAAAGAGGAAACATGCAGATACATCATCTTGTCTATTATCTAATCCAAAACACTGCCTGAGGTAAGGAAAAGGAAGCAGAGATGACCAGTTCACAACACAGAAAGCATAAGTAAGATGCTTCACTGTAAGCCATGCCAAACATCTAATGCCAGAAACTAAAGAAAGATAGAGGCAGAATACAAAGAATAATAGAGATTTTTCAAGATTACAAATGTCAGTTTTAAGACTGCTCCAAGTCACTCTGTACTACCCATCCCAATATTGTCTTTCAGCAAATAGGCTTCAAGTATAAATATTCACCCATCTGTTGATAAGCATAGTAGTGTTAGTCACTCAGACGTGTCTGACTCTTTGCGAACCTGTGGACTGTAGCCCACCATGGGATTTGTCCATGGGATTCTCCAGGCAAGAATGCTGGAGTGGGTTGCCACTCCCTTCTCAAGGGGATCTTCCTGACCTAGGGATCGAACCCAGATCTCCTGCATTGCAGGTAGATTCTTTACCATCTGAGCTATAGGGAAGCTCCTATAGTTGGTGATGGACAGGGAAGCCTGTGGTACTGCATTCCATGGGGTTGCAAAGATTAGAACACAATGGAGCAACTGAACTGAACTGATACTTCTAGAATGCAATAATAATATATTGTTTAAAACCTATTAAGTCAAAAAACACACAAATGAACAATATGTTACTACTATAACTCAGGGATTGGCAAACAATGACCCACTGGCTGAATCTAGTCCATTCCTCATTTTTGCATGGCTTCAAGGCTAAGAATGATTTTTACATATTTAAATGGTTGGGGGAAAAGTTAAAAGGAAAATATTGTGATGTGAAAATTACACAAAACTTGTATATTGGTGTCCATAAGTAAAATTTTATTGGAAAAGAGTAAAAAAGCCTGAAAACTAGGAAAACAATGAAAATGCAACTTATTTATAACTACTGATTCTGAAGAGAATTTTTTAAAAATGGACCTGCACCTCTATTAAATATAACAAAAGAAAGTAGTTCGTGTTACAGTATAGTAAGAAAATAATAAAGCAGGAGAGAGGAAAGAAGTGTAAATTAATTATCTACCACAGCAGAGAATATTATCTGAAGTTGAAATTGGTGATTTTCCTTTTTAATGTCCTTAATCTCATCTTTATTTTTTATTTAGAAGAATCTTTAGGAATTAATATGTCTTGCTACAAATTGGTGATTTTCGTTTTTAATGTCCTTAATCTCATTTTTTTTCTTTACAAGAATCTTTAGTAATTAATATGTCTTGCTACAAAGATACATCTGATGTTGAGAGATTTCTTCAGTTTTACTGAAACATTTTCTTTTTTAAGTCTGGAAAATCTTAAATTCAATAATTTTATGAAAGAGTACATGTATATATGATCCCATTTTT
The DNA here is from genome assembly GCA_007570785.1 of Antilocapra americana. Lineage (NCBI taxonomy): Eukaryota > Metazoa > Chordata > Mammalia > Artiodactyla > Antilocapridae > Antilocapra > Antilocapra americana. The sequence goes on from ML663009.1 coordinate 15,745,906, forward strand.
GTGAAAGCAGTTTTTCTTTGTAAGCATCTGTTTGTTCACATAGTTGGGGATATGTCTGGAATACTTACCTAATATTACTTAGTTAATTTAGGAAGGCAAAATTTGAGGTAACTTTCTACCTTTCTTTTGTACTTTTTTGTATTGGTTTAATATTCTGTAATAAGTGTAGGTCATTTTATAAACTTTCTAATATTTTAAGGTAGAAATAGAAAGCCAAGATTTAAATACAAGAACATAGTGTCATAAATACAAATCATCTTTACCTATTCACTAAAATAAGTTAGAGCCTGCACGTAACAACAGATCATGGCAAAATGTTTTAATTCCTGGATTGTGTCACCATGTTTATTTTAAAGAGTAATAAAATTCCAATTCCTTTAAAATAGTACATTAGTCAAAGCTTTTCTAACTCAAACAGACCTGACATTAATGAAGTTTCATTATACACACACGTTTCTTCAACATAAACAAACAATATATGTATATAAAATATATAACATAATATATATGCAATATATAAGAATAAATCCAAAACTTTTAAAAGCATATGAAAATAATAACTAAATTTAAAACTTTTGTGTTTTTAAGATTATTTTATGTTAATGCTAATTTCTTAGGAAAACACAGTATATATATATACATATATATATATATACATATATATATATTCTCCCTCTCTAAAACTTAAAAATATTTCTTTTTCAATATTTATTTTCTGAAAAATACTCATCATTTAACTCATGGGGAAAAATTATTTCCTGAGCATAGAAACTTAATGATAACCTCACTAATGGACACCACAGACTCACTACATTAGAACTATGAGAATATGATTCACTTTTATGGCAATGTCATAAAATTATTATAAAAATCTTATTTCCATAGCTAAAAATTAAACAACAAATTATTTAAAAGGTACTAATGGTGTCCTTGACAGTTCTTAATCATAGGGTTCTGATAATGATGGAGAGAACATGAGTGTAGAAGACAGGATAGCTATCAGCTACTTGTAGCCCATAAAATATGCTCTAACAGTATCCTTCCCTGCACCAAGTGAGAAAAAATTCTGTGTCCTGAGGGAACCACAGTGGAGACAGATAAAGGTCTTCCTCTTGGCTGGAAGCAGGGAATGGAAATAGAAGAATGACTGCCTACTGTAATGCAGGTTCTTTTGGACACATAATAATTATCATGAAAACAGTAAAAAAATGTTTTTAATAAACATAAAGATTTTAATAATGTCTTTTCACATAGGGGATGCTCAATAAACATTTGCTTTAATAATAACTTCCTTAATTACTTAATACAATATAGGCCTTATTGTTAACAAAATTTTCTCCTTCTAAACCACCTGAGTAAAAATGTTCGTGTATTCCCCTAGAAATCATAGTAACCGCAACTAACTTAACCTTACCATTTTTCATACTTCTCTAAAGGTAATTAAGAATAATAAATCTGATTTAAGATAATGGCAAAATGTTTTGCCTTGCATTTAGCAAACATATTGCTCTAGTTATACAATAGAATGAAGGATTAAACTTTGGAAATGTCCTGACTTGGGAGCAAGGGATGAAATTAAGTGGTTCTAGCAAAGAAAAGAATAGAATTTTTATATAATATGAACTTTATATCCATGAACCCTAGTTTGAGAACTCCTCTTAAAAGAACCTGAGTTTGGAGAGAAGGATTTGATATGGGCACATATGCTAATTCAGTCTACATTAATTGAGTTCTACTGTGTCAGGTATTTCCATTCATGTATACCATAACTAGCATAATATTTATACATAAATATATGTGTGTGCACATATGTATGTGTGCATACTAAGTCACTTCAGTGATGTCCAACTCTTTGGAACCCTATGGACTGAAGTCTGCCAGACTTCTCTATCCATGAGATTCAACAGGCAAGAATACGGGAATGGGTTTCCATGCCCTCCTTCTGGGGATTTTCCTGACTGAGGGATCGAACCTTCATCTCTTAAGTTTCTTCATTGGCAGGACAGTTCTTTAACCACTAGCACCACCTGGGAAGCCTGCACACACACACACACACACACACACACACACACACACATATATATATGTCCATATATGTATATATGGGTGTATATGGCTGTTAACTGTGTCAACCTGGACATAAATCAAAGTTTTTTGAATTAAAAACTCATACTGTAAACTGCTTAAACCACTGAATATTGCAGGGCTTGAGGGGCAGGGAGAGCTAATGTGATAATTAAAACTATCTTCCCTTTATATATATTTTTTATGAGTACTTATACTTAAATCCTATCCTCTCTCACACATGGTCTTTCTAAACCAAAAACTTATAAGGTTTTTAGTCTTTATTGATGTGAATTCACGCATACTTCCTAAAGATTTTTCTGGATTTCTTCTGGTTCTATTTCCTTCTGAAAATATAATTTTTTAAACATGGTTTTCTACTATAAAACACTGATGAAAGAAATCAAAGAGGACACAAATAGATGGAGAAACACACTGTGTTCTTGGATCGGAAGAATCAATGTAATGAAAATGAGTATACTACCCAGAGCAATCTATAGATTCAATGCAATTCCTATCAAGCTACCAGAGGTCTTTTTCAGACAACTAGATCAAATAATTTCACAATTTGTATGGAAATACAAAAGACCTCAAATAGCCAAAGCAATCTTGAGAAAGAAGAATGGAACTGGAGGAATCAACCTACCTGACTTTAGGCTATACTACAAATCCACAGTCATCAAGACAGTATGGTACTGGCACAAAGACAGAAATATAGATCAATGGAACAAAATAGAAAGCCCAGAGATAAATCCACACACCTATGGACACCTTATCTTTCACAAAGGAGGCAAGAATGGAGAAAAGACAATCTCTTTAACAAGTGGTGCTGGGAAAACAAGACAGCCACTTGTGAAAGAGTGAAACTAGAATGCTTTCTAACACCATACACAAAAATAAACTCAAAATGGATCAAAGATTTAAGCATAAGACCAGAAACTGTAAAACTCCTAGAGGAAAACATAGGCAAAACACTCTCCAACATAAACCAAAGCAGGATCCTCTATGACCCACCTCCCACCATATTGGAAATAAAAGCACAAATAAACAAATGGGACCTAAGTAAAATTAAAAGCTTCTGCACAACAAAGGAAACTATAAGCAAGGTGAAAAGACAGCCTTCAGAATGGGAGAAAATAATAGCCAATGAAGCAATGGACAAACAATTAATCTCAAAAATATACAAGCAACTCCTGCAGCTCCATTCTAGAAAAATAAATGACCCAATCAAAAAGTGGGCCAAAGAACTAAACAGACATTTCTCCAAAGAAGACATAAAAATGGCTAACAAACACATGAAAAGATGTTCAACATCACTCATTATCAGAGAAATGCAAATCAAAACCACAATGAGGTACCACTTTACACCAGTCAGAATGGCTGCCATCCAAAAGTCTACAAGCAATAAATGCTGGAGAGGATGTGGAGAAAAGGGAACCTTCTTACACTGTTGGTGGGAATGCAAACTAGTACAGCCACTATGGAGAAGAGTGTGGAGATTCCTTAAAAAACTGGAAAGAGAACTGCCATATGACCCAGCAATCCCACTGCTGGGCATACACATCGAGGAAACCAGAATTGAAAGAGACACGTGTATCCCAATGTTCATCACTGCATTGTGACAAATGGATAAGAAAGCTGTGATACATATACACAATGGAATATTACTCAGCCATTAAAAAGAATACATTTGAATCAGTTCTACTGAGCTAGACGAAACTGAAGCCTATTATAGAGTGAAGTAAGCCAGAAGGAAAAACAACAATACAGTATACTAACACATATATATCAAATTTAGAAAGATGGTAACGATAACCCTGTATGTGAGACAGCAAAAGAGATGCAGATGTATAGAACAGTCTTTTGGACTCTATGAGAGAGGGCAAGGGTGGAATGATATGGGAGAATAGCATTGAAACATGTAAATTATCATATGTGAAATCAATCGCCAGCCCAGGTTTAATGCTTGATACAGGGTACTCAGGGCTGGTGCACCGGGATGACCCAGAGAGATGGAATCGGGAGGGAGGTGGGAGGGGGGTTCTGGAAGGGGAACACATGTATACCCATGGTGGATTCATGTCAATGTATGGCAAAACCACCACGATAATGTAAAGAAAAAAAAAGATGAATATTAAAAAAATAAAAATAAAAAATAAACATGGTTTTCTAGTTTAGTTGCTGTATTGCTTTTGCTTACAGACAAGATTCTGCTGTATTTTGTTTCTAATACCTTTTCTGATCATATTCAGTATTTCTTCTGATTTGGGGGGAACAAACACACAGAAACTTCTAAAATAACTGTTTTTATTCTAGATAATAAGTAAGAGTTAAATCTTTGTTAGCTTTGTATTAAATAGGAAGAAAAAAAGGAAACAATCTCCACTTTGGGCAGCAAGAGGAGATGTTTTGTCATTTTTAACTTATTTACCTATCTTTGACATCATTGTACATTAGTCATTCCTCATTGGCATTTTACTACCTGAAATGCCTAGAGTTGGTTTTTTATTCCAAGAAAACAAGAGACTTCCATGTACACTTTCTCTTCAAATCATTTTTTTCAGAAAAGTAATTAGTCTTAGAAATAATCCTCAAGGAACCCTCTCTTAATACTACTCTACTCAGAAACTGGTCTATTATCTCTATTCTTTGGGGTTTTTTGAATACACAGTATGATCAGAAAATAAACCAAAGTTAAATAACTGACTCATAATCTCATGACCTTAATCTCATCTGCAACTGAGAGAGAGTTCTAAATTCTCCAAAACCATAAAAGTTAACTCAGTTCTGTAAAAATCATTCAATCCTGGAGTCTAATATGCAATTATTATCTAGTAGTAATCTAGTAATATATTCTTAACTAGTAGTCTAATTAATAATAAAAGGAAACTTGGAGTTCCTATAGTCTCCTTAGAATATGTCCAGTATATCATGATTCAAATTTTTTTTAATTAACAACATATATTCCAGAGTAATTTAATGAAGTTACTTCATAAAAACAAATCTAGACATAATATATACAAATAATCTAATTCCAAATGAAATTCATTCTCAGTATCAACTCTAGTCTCAGTGAGACAATAGCAGGGTTCAAAACTATCCTAAAATATCTTTTGAAACATGATGTGTGAATATTTTTAAGCACTGGGCACCTAAAGCTATCATTTGTAAATTACAAAGCTCTTTTAAATTTACAAACAGTAATCACTCTTTGCAGGTGAGATTATGTTTATTCTATGGAGAAATATTTCATTTTAAATTAAATTTTGAATGCTTTCCCTATTGCTGAAATAAGCATGCAATAAGTGCAAGAGGAAAACATTTCATTCTGCTCAACATAAAACAAGTGAAATATGAATTTCTAAAAGAAGTATCTTCAAAGAAATCAAATCAATGAATTAAATTTTCATTTAATATTGATGCCCTATGTCATCAAAAACACTTAGACACAAAATTACATATGGTATACGTTTAAAATATAATACTTTGCATACTGATTATATTTATTCAGCAAAAAAAAAATTAAAAAGTTTAACATAAATGTAAAGTATATAATATCAGTACCTTGCAATAGAAACATAAAATTCAACACTAAATGAATATACTTTTGATATTGATATTCTGCACATAATTTAGTCCATGAGACTGGATAAGATGTGACACAGTTATGTGACTATGATGAATGAAACTGTGTGTTCCTAAAAATTAGGCAAGGTGGAGGACTAACAGAAAGCTCAATGAAGAGAATTAGGACCAAAAAACTCTTGTATCTTGAGATATGAAAAGCCATAGTCTGAAATTTGAATTTTGATTAAGTCAAAGGCAAAAAACACATTCAAAAGTTGCTTATTAACTCCTTTCTAGCAATAGAAAACGCCTGCTACACTTTTCAATTTAAAATAAATATATTTAAAGTGAAAAGTCCCTTCATTGAAAACACGAAATTTTATCCTCTGCATAATATTGTATTTCTAGCTTTTTATTTTGACTTATCAGGGAGCATGTTTCAGCAGGAAAGACATGTAAAAGGGAACTTCCCATCTATCATCACCATAATAATAGATCATTCAGTGACAACAAATATGTTCAAATGTCATCTTTCAAATTAAACATATTTTTCCTTTAAATGGTTTTATCGATATACTACAAGATATAAAGAAAAAAATATCATACAAAAATTGAAAACTACAGTTCCAAACAAAGATAATTTTGAATCGTGGTCAGTTTTTGAAAACCAATAACACTATATTGTCTTGAGCATGTATTCTTCTCTTGTCCACTTTAATTAAGATAAAATACCAGTCCACAGATCAAAAGCACATAAAGATTTAGGTTAATATAAATTAAGAATTTTAATATAAATCAGTTCAGGATCAATAACTAGCCATTTAAATAGATTCAAATCATTTAAAGCAATGATTTGTCCATCACAACTTATTTTCTCTTTTTCCACATTCTATTTCTGAGTAATCATCCATTCTTTTCTTTATTAATTTTTTTAAAATTTTTTGACCATGCAGCATGTGGCTCTTAGTTCCACAACCAGGGATGGAACTCACACCGCCTTGCCTTGGGAACACAATCTTAACCACTGGATCAACAGGGAAGTCCCATCATAACATATTTTTAACACTATTTTAGATACAACTAATAAAACAACACAGGAGAAGTGATGTCTTACTATCTTTTAATCTACAGATCATATAATATTAGTTACTGATGCACAAGTCCTCATAACAAACTAACCAGGAAAGTTCTTTGACCTGCACACAATAGCATGAAAACTTTAAAAATCAAGAGTCTTGGGACGTAAAATAAATAAGTTTGTATATAAAACTGATTGTCTTTAATGTCTTAAAGACCCAGTCCTATAGGATGATATTTTTCCAGCCAAACTATACTTAAATTTCTTCCAGAATTTTGTCCTCATCTATAAAACCAATCTGAAACAGATGACTTCTAAAGTCTCTTCATTTTTAAAGCAATGCAGCAAATCTTGTATTTCCTATAGGAAACATTAAAACACACAAAATGGATTTCGTTCCAAAAGTTATTCTTAGACTTCAGAATGTACTTTCTCAAAAGAAAAAAATGTTATTAATAGTGGTTAAGATCCTATACGAGCTCAATTACAGCATAGTTCAACACTAGATAATAGCATCCTAGTCTCTATAAGAAAATACATACTGAGTCCTAAAAGGGGGTCCCAAGAACAAACTATGAGCCATGCCATGTAGGGCTACCCACGACAGGTGGGTTACAGTGGAGAGTTCTGACAAAATGTGGTCCACTGAGAAAGGGAATGGTGAACCACTTCAGCATTCTTGCCTTGAGAACCCCACGAAGAGTGAGGAAAGACAAAAAGATATGACACTAAAAGATGAACACCCCAGGTCAATAAGTGCCTGATACAATATTGAAGAAGAGCAGAGAAATAACTCCAGAAAGAACAAAGAGATGGAGCCAAAGCAAAAACAACACACAATTGTGGATGTGACTGGTACTGGAAGTAAAGTCCGATTCTGTAAACAATATTGCAAAAAAACCTGAAAAGTTAGGTCTGTGAAGTGGAAGTGGTCAAATAGGAGGTGGAAAGAGTGAATGACATTTTAGAAATCACTGAACTCAAATGGACTGGAATGGGTGAATTTAATTCAGATGATCATTATATCTACTACTGTGGGCAAGAATCCCTTAGAAGAAATGGAGTAGCCCTCATAGTCAACAAAAGAATCCGAAATATAGTACTTGGGTGCAATCTCAAAAATGACAGAACAATCTTTGTTCATTTCCAAGGCAAACCATTCAATATCACAGTAATCCAAGTCTGTTTCCCAACCAGAAAGGCCAATGAAGCTAAAGCTGAATGGTTCAATAAAGACCTACAAGACCTTCCAGAACTAACATCAAAAAATGATGTCCTTTTCATCACAGCAAAATGGAATGCAAAAGTAGGAAGTCGAGAGATACCTGGAGTAACAGGCAAGTTAGGCCTTGGAGTATAAAATGAAGCAGGGAGAAGACTAACAGTTTTGATAAGAGAACACACTGGTCATAGCAAACACTCTCTTCCAACAACACAAGAGAAGAATCTATACATGGACATTACCAGATGGTCAATACCGAAATCAGATTATATTATTTGCAGCCAAAGATGGAGAAACTCTATACAGTCAGCAAAAACAAGAGTGGGAGCTGACTGTGGCTCAGATCATGAACTCCTTACTGCAAAATTCAGACTTAAGAAAATAGGGAAAACCACTAGACCATTCACGTATGATCTAAATCAAATCATTTACAATTATACATAGAAGTGACAAATAGATTCAAGGGATTAGATCTGATAGAGTGCCTAAATAACTATGGATGGAGGTTCGTGACACTGTACAGGAGAACAGGACCAAAACCATTCCCAAAAAAAGAAATACAAAAAGACAAAATGGTTGCCTGAGGAGACCTCACAAATAGCTGAGAAAAAAAGAGAAGCAAAAGGCAAAGGAGAAAAGGAAAGACATATCCATTTGAATGCAGAGTTCCTAAGAATATCAAAGAGAGATAAAGAAGTCTTCCTAAGTGATCAATGCAAAGAAATAGAAGAAAACCATAGAATGGGAAAGACTAGAGATCTCTTCAAGAAAATCAGAGATACAAAGGGAAAATTTCATGCAAAGATGGGCACAATAAAGGACAGAAATGGTATGGACATAACAGAAGCAGAAATATTAAGAAGAAATATCAAGAATACACAGAAGAACTATACAAAAAAGATCTTAATGACCCAGATAATCACGATGGTGTGATCACTCACCAAGAACCAGACATCGTGGAGTGAGAAGTGAAGTGGGCCTTAGGAAGCATCACTACAAACAAAGCTAGTGGAGGTGATGGAATTCCAGTTGAGCTATTTCAATTCCTAAAAGATGATGCTGTTAAAGGACTTCACTCAAGATGCCAACAAATTTGGAAAACTCAGCAGTGGCCACAGGACTGGAAAAGGTCAGTTTTCATTTCAATCCCAAAGAAAGGCAATGCCAAAGACTGTTCAAACTACCACACAATTGCACTCATCTTGCACACTAGCAAAGTAATGCTCAAATTTCCCCAAACTAGGCTTCAACAGTACATGAAACATGAACTTCCAGATGTTCAAGCTGGTTTTAGAAAAGGCAGAGGAACCAGAGATCAAATTGCCAATATCTACTGGATCATAGAAAAAGTAAGAGCATTCCAGAAAAACATTTATTTCTGCTATATTGACTACACCAAAGCCTTTGAATGTGTGGATCACAACAAACTCTGGAAAATTCATAGAGATGGGAATACCAGACTACCTTACCTGTCTCCTGAGGAATCTGTATGCACGTCAAGAAGCAACAGTTAGAATCTTACACGGAACAGACTGGTTCCAAATTGGGAAAGGAGTACATCTAGGTGGTATACTGTCACCATGCTTATTTAACTTATATGCAGAGTACATCATGTGAAATGCCAGGCTGGATGAAACACAAGCTGGATCAAGATTGCTGGGAAAAATATTAATAACTTCAGATACACAGATGACACCACCCTATGGCAGAAAGCAAAGAACAGTTGAAGAGCCTCTTGATGAAAGTGAAAGAGGAGAGTGAAAAAGTTGGCTTAAAATCTCACATTCAAAAAACGAGGATCATGGCATCTGGTACCACCACTTCATGGCAAATAGATGGGGAAACAGTGGAAACAGTGAGATACCTTATTTTCTTGGGCTCCAAAATCACTATAGGTGGTGACTGCAGCCATGAAATCAAAAGACACATGCTCCTTGGAAGAAAAGCTATGACCAACCTAGACAGCATATCAAAAAGCAGAAACATTACTTTGCCAACAAAGGTCCATCTAGTCAAAGCTATGGTTTTTCCAGTAGTCATGTATGAATGTGAGAGTTGGACTATAAAGAAAGCTGAGCACCAAAGAACTGATGTTTTTGAACTGTGGTGTTAGAAAAGACTCTTGAGAGTCCTGTGGACTGGAAGGGGGTCAAACCAGTCCATTGTAAAGGCAATCAGTCCTGAATATTCATTGGAAGGACTAATGCTGAAGCTGAAGCTCCAATTCTTTGGCCACCTGATGCAAAGAACTGACTCCACTGAAAAGACCCTGATGCTGGGAAAGATTGAAGGCAGGAGGAGAATGGGATGACAGAGGATGAGATGGTTGGATGGTATCACCGACTCAATGCACATGAGTTTAAGCAAATTCTGGGAGTTGGTGATGGACAGGGAAGCCTGGCAGTCAATGGGGTTGCAATGTGTCAAACACAACTGAGCAACTGAACTAAACGGAAAAGCAAACTGCCTCCTGACCCTGACCCTCACTCCCTATCACCTCAAGAGGAAGAAAAACTCCACTGGTATTGACAGGAGCAGTTCCAAGAGCCAAGCATGAGACTACTAAAGTATTATCCATCACACCTTCAACTAAAGCCTTAATGCTACCCTCTTTTCCTCCTACAAAGACTCTATCATTGGAACCCTTATCAACAAACCTATATAGTATTTATGTCTATGCAGCTGCAAAAAAGGGAGTGGTGTCTGCAGAAGACTTAAGAAGAGTATTGACTAGTTAGGGATTATATTTAACCTATGCCAGAAGCCAAGATATGTCAATGGTTTGTCATTTATGTCAGTGATTTCCATAATGATGGTATTTGGCCTATACATTGCAGAGCTGTAGCGCATTAGCTTTCAGACACTAAATACATCATCACTAGGATCTTCCTAAGAATGAATATGAAAAAGAACATTTTGCAGTCTAGTGAAACTATCTACCAGATGACAGTGTCCTTAAATTTATCTGCAAAATTGATACAGTTTTTTAGCAGTAGACTACTCACTCTCCAGGTAAATTCAGGCCAGACATGGTCTAGCAAAAAATAATTATATATACCCATACTCAAAAAAATCAATTAAGCAAACTGCTTAGTTCTTTTTTAAAAAAACAGCATGTAATACTTTTAAAAAACTGGTATTAAATGCTAAATAAAAACTTTAATTTTAAATGTGATTTTAATTATAAATGTATATAATCTATATACATGTATATAAATATATACAGTGTATTTATACATTTATAAATAATTATAAGTATATAATTATAAACGTGTAATTATAATTAAAATTTATAATTATATAAAAATTTTAATTATAAACATGACAACATAGGGAATGCTCCAATCCAGGCATTATCTCATTCTTACAGTTGTAAAAATTGCCAAATGTTGATTTAGAAGGCCATTTATTTTAAGGAGCCTGATGGACAAGTCTATAACCAAGGAACAACTCACCCTGAAAAAGGCACTGTGAATCAGACGTCTGTTAATATCTTCTTTTTTCAAAATAGTTAGTTAGATAAGTTGTTTGCATTACTTTAATCTAGGACCTGATCCAAGCATATTTCAATAACTGCAACTTAAATTTGTGAATGTTATTTTCAGTCATGCTGGCATACCGTCATTCTCCTGATCAACCTCACAGGAGGGGAATGTTATCAATTGTGAAAGCACAACAGGTGGGTCACAACAAAGGTCACATTCATTTTGTTCACAGGCCCAGACACAATGTTTTCATTATCCTTAATAAAAACAGAAGCTAGTAATAAAAACATATCATTGAAATAACATCTCTCTCCATTCATGTGCAATAACTTCACACACTAGACCCAAATCTGTTCCTAGCTATAGTAGCAAGCTTATTTTGTGTATTAGTCATAAAAATAATGGTATAAATCATAACTTCACAAGCAAAGTTCAAAATGTTAAGTTAAACACTTGATTTTTTTAAAATCTTCAAGAGCAAACCTATCCTACAGAATTTAACAAGGAAAAAATTCTTGAGCACTTTAATCAACAGTGTGACTAAGAATTTTAATAGCTCCAGAAACAGCAAATCAAGAAGACTTCAGAATCAGATATGCAACTCTGTTGTTTCTGTCAAGTAAAAACAGAAATATTACCTAATCTGAACATAACATGAACAAAAACACTAATTTTTAAAGTAACCTCAATGCTCTGTACCCTTAGAATTACTTTTTTAGCATCAAGGACCTGACTGGTAAATGATGGCTAATACTATATTTGTATTACCAATAGTTAATCTAGTAATTTCACTTCTGAAGAGATACAGTATTTTGTTTCCAAATCAAGAGCAATCTACACACATATATTTGCTGCTACAGGAAAATGCTTTAAAAGTTAATTTGGTAGAAATGTTAATTGAGCATTTGCTAATAAATCAAGAAATGTCAGTTATTACAGAACACTTTATCTCAAAAGCATGTTCTTTTTAGTAGCACATTCCCTCAATACTAGAAACTGAAATTAATGAACCAAAGTTGAACGAACATGCAACTTTCTAGAATATATTTACTGTGAAGATCAATATATACCAGCATATACTTTTGCCCAAAGTCTAACTATCATATCCTTTTTCAAGTTAAGCAAACTCTGAGAGTCTATTTAAAATGTGAATGGCTATGCTATATCTTTTCATGTCAAATCATAAAAATCTCAGCTTAATTTCCTTTAAGTTCTCAATACTGATGATTTTAGTAATAACATCACAGATCAAAGAGGAAAAAGTCTGCTAGCTAACACACAGAAGTTTCACAAAACAAAATTCTTTGTTAAGCTCTATACTACCCCAAACTTGCAGTTTGGGCTGTCTTCAACTCTTCATGCCAAGGATATTCAAAATTAATATATCTAGGCATAAACTGATCCTAAATTATACAAATGTTTTTGTAGGTTTAAATTTCAAGATATAATTCCCTCCATATCACCTCATATGATAATAAAAATAATTATTATGATTCAGCTAATAATGGTTCACACCCATTTAACACTTAGTATACAACTGCTGCTGCTGCTGCCAAGTCACTTCAGTCGCATCCGACTCTGTGACCCCATAGATGGCAGCCCACCAGGCTTCCCTGTCCCTGGGATTCTCCAGGCAAGAACACTGGAGTGGGTTGCCATTTCCTTCTCCAATGCATGCAAGTGAAAAGTGAAAGTGAAGTTGCTCAGTCATGTCGACTCTTCATGACCCATGGGCCTACAAGGCTCCTCCGTCTATGGGATTTTCCAGGCAAGAGTACTGGAGTGGGGTGCCATTGCCTTCTCCGAGTATATGACTGGCACTCTTCTAAAACTATATTACATATATCACATTACATATATCAACACAACTATTTTATTTTACTTTAGAGACAAAGAAATTGAAGCCAGAGAGTTCAAGACCATATCTCCTTTTCCATCTACCACACATGCCTTTCATCACTAGAATGCTATATTTTTAAGGTTTAAAAAAACAAAAATTCATAACACTATGGACATTAACTGTGTCACTAAGGTAGAATTTACTTTGAAAATGACACAATAAAAATTAAAAATACTCACTAACAATTAACTAACATTAAGCATGTATTCAACTTTTAAGATAAATTTATCAGAGAGAGCCTACATTAGAATTAAGGTGTTCTATTCTTCATTTTATATCAAGTTCAATTTGACTTTTCTTTGATACAGTGATTCACAACTTCTGCTCCTAATATTGAAGTAATAACCCTAATGCCTTGAATAACAAGAAATTGAAATATATAAAACTATGATTTTTCAGAAACTGGACAATAAAAGGTGCAGGACTATCATTCCTGAGAAGAAACAAATGAGGTGAGCCTATGATTGCTCCTAAAGTCTTTAGGCCACAGTACAGATGGGGGATCCCAAATAAGAGCCCAGAGGTCTAGCTGAGTTAAAGAAACAAACGTTAAAGATCAAAAGGCCAGAGTTAACAGGGAACAGTGCTTTAAAAAGAAGAATGTTACACAGAGAAACAGATTCAGAGATATGCAGAGGGGTCCTCTTCAGTCTTTGACTGAATAGAGATCTGCATATAGGCTAGAAGAAATTACCCTACTCTGCAAAAGTAACTACTGTTAAACAATAGGCTGAAAATGTATGAAGCCCATGCAGGGCTGACAACAGTTTGTATTTCCACCAGCTACAAAGGAAAGACCTCATACTACATAGACACTGAGAAAAGTCATCAAAAAAGTCTCATCAAGTAGTTGGCCAAAAACATGGCGAACTCAAAATGCTTAGAAGCAAGCCTCATTTGACTAATTCCAAGTAACTGCATGTGCCAGACACATCAAAATATTACTTAAAAGAATAAAACAAAATCTAACATTCAGTTCAGTTCAGTTCAGTCGCTCAGTTGTGTCGGACTCTTTGGGACCCCATGAACCGAAGTGCACCAGGCCTCCATGTTCATCATGAACTCCCAGAGTCCACCCAAACTCATATCCATTGAGTCAGTGATGCCATCCAACCATCTCATCCTCTGTTGTCCCCTTCTTCTCCTGCCCTCAATCTTTCCCAGCATCCAGGTCTTTCCCAATGAGTCAACTCTTCGCATGAGGTGGCCGAAGTATTGGAGCTTCAGCTTCAGCATCAGTCCTTCCAATGAACACCCAGGATTGATCTCCTTTAGGATGGACTGGTTGGATCTCCTTGCAGTCCAAGGGACTCTCAAGAGTCTTCTCCAACACCACAGTTCAAAAGCATCAATTCTTCGGTGCTCAGCTTTCTTTATAGTCCAACTCTCACATCCATACATGACTGGAAAAACCATAGCCTTGTCTAGATGGACTTTTGTTGGCAAAGTAATGTCTCTGCTTTTCAATATGCTATCTAGGTTGGTCATAACTTTCCTTCCAAGGAGTAAGCATCTTTTAATTTCATGGCTACAATCACAATCTGCAGTGATTTTGGAGCCCAGAAAAATAAAGTCAGCCACTGTTTCCACTGTTTCCCCATCTATTTGTCATGAAGTGATGGGACTAGATGCCATGATCTGAGTTTTCTGAATGTTGAGCTTTAAGCCAACTTTTTCACTCTCCTCTTTCATTTTCATCAAGAGGCTTTTTAGTTCCTCTTCACTTTCTGCCATAAGGGTGGTGCCATCTGCATATCTGAGGTTATTGATATTTCTCCTGGCAATCTTGATTCCAGCTTGTGTCCTTCAGCACAGTGTTTCTCATGATGTACTCTGCCTATAAATTAAATAAGTAGGGTGACAATATACAGCCTTGACATATTCCTTTTCCTGTTTGGAACCAGTGTGTTGTTCCATGTCCAGTTCTAACTGTTGCTTCTTGACTTGCATACAGATTTCTCCAGAGGCAGGTCTGGTGGTCTGATATTCCTATCTCTTTAAGAATTTTCCACAGTTTATTGTGATCCACATGGTCAAAGGCTTTGACATAGTCAGTAAAGCAGAAATAGATGTTTTTCTGGAACTCTCTTGCTTTTTCGATGATCCAGCAGATGTTGGCAATTTGATCTCTGGTTCCTCTGTCTTTTCTAAAACCAGCTTGAACATCTGGAAGTTCACGGTTCACATATTGCTGAAGCCTGGCTTGGAGAATTTTAAGCATAACTTTACTAGCTTGTGAGATGAGTGCAATTTCACAGTAGTTTGAACATTCTTTGGCACTGCCTTTCTTTGGGATTGGAATGAAAACTGACCTTTTCCAGTACTGTGGCCACTGCTGAGTTTTCCAAATTTGTTGGCATATTGAGCGTAGCACTTTCACAGCATCATCTCTCAGGATTTGAAATAGCTCAACTGGAATTCCATCACCTCCACCAGCTTTGTTCATAGTGATGCTTCCTAAGATCCACTTGACTTTACATTCCAGGATGTCTGGCTCTAGATGAGTGATCACACCATCATGATTATCTGGGTCATGAAGATCTTTTTGTACAGTTCTTCTGTGTATTCTTGCCACCTCTTCTTAATATTTTCTGCTTCTGTTAGGTCCATACCATTTCTGTCCTTTATTGAGCCCATCTTTGTATAAAATGTTCCCTTGGTATCTCTCATTTTCTTGAAGAGATCTCTAGTCTTTCCCATTCTATTGTTTTCCTCCATTTCTTTGCACTGATTGCTGAGGAAGGCTTTGTTATCTCTCTTTGCTATTCTTTGGAATTCTACATTAAAATGGGTATATCTTTCCTTTTCTCCTTTGCTTTTCGCGTCCCTTCTTTTCACAGCTATTTGTAAGGCCTCTGCAGACAGCCATTTTGCTTTTTTGCATTTCTTTTTCTTGGGGATGGTCTTGATTCCTGTCTCCTGTACAGTGTCATGAACCTCAGTCCATAGTTCATCAGGCACTCTGTCTATCAGATCTAATCCCTTAAATCTATTTCTCACTTCCAATATATAGTCATAAGGGATTTGATTTAGGTCATACTTCAGTGGTCTAGAGGTTTTTTCAACTTTCTTCAATTTCAGTCTGAATTTGACAATAAGGAGTTTTTGATCTGAGCCACAGTCGGCTCCTGGTCTTGTTTTGCTGACTGTATAGAGCTTCTCCATCTTTGGCTGCAAAGAATATAATCAATCTGATTTCAGTGTAGACCATCTGGTGATGTCCATGTGTACAGTCTTCTCTTGTGTTGTTGGAAGAGGGTATTTGCTATGACCAGTGTGTTCTCTTGGCAGAATTCTGTTAGCCTTTGCTCTGCTTCATTCTGTACTCCAAGGCCAAATATGCCTGTTACTCCAGGTGTTTTTTGACTTCCTACTTTTGCATTCTAGTCCCCTATAATGAAAAGGACATCTTTTGCGGGTGTTAGTTCTAGAAGGTCTTGTAGGTCTTCATAGAACCGTTCAACTTCAGCTTTGTCAGCATTACTGGTTAGCGCATAGACTTGGATTAACAGGATATTGGATGGTTTGCCTTGGAAATGAACAGAGATCATTCTGTCATTTTTGAGACTGCATCCAAGGAATGCATTTCGGACTCTTTTGTTGAGTATGATGGCTACTCCATTTCTTGTAAGGGATTCCTGCTCACAATAGTAGATATAATGGTCATCTGAGTTAAATTCACCAATTCTAGTCCATCTTAGTTCGCTGATTCCTAGAATGTCGATGTTCACTCTTGCCATCTCCTGTTTGACCACTTCCAATTTGCCTTGATTCACAGACCTAACATTCCAGGTTCCTATGCAATATTGCTCTTTACAGCATTGAACCTTGCTTCTATCACCAGCCCCATCCACAACTGGGTGTTGTTTTTGTTTTGGCTCTATCCCTTCATTCTTTCTGGAGTTATTTCTCCACTGATATCCAGTAGCATATTGGGCACCTACTGACCTGAGGAGTTCATCTTTCAGTGTTCTATCTTTTTTCTTTTTCATACTGTTCATGGGGTTCTCAAGGCAATAATACTGAAGTGGTTTGCCATTCCCTTCTCCAGTGGATCGCATTCTGTCAAATCTAACATTCAATATCATAAAATCCTTAATGTTCATCATTCAATCAAACGTTTTTGGCATGCAAAATGTTAGTGAAAGAGATTGATGAAGATCTAAATTAATAGAAAGACATCCCATGTTCATAGATTGTAAGACTATATTATTAAATGGCAATACTTCCCAAATGGATCTACAGATTCAATACACTCCTTATCACAATACAATGGCCATTTCTGCAGAAATGGGAAAGCAGATCCAAATTACAAGGGACCTTTAATATCCAAAACATTCTTGAAAAAGAACTAAGATGAACTCACACTTCCCAAAGTTACAGTAATAAAATTAACTGCAAAGTTACAGTAGTATAAAATTCACTACAAAGTTACAGTAATCAAAACAGTATGGTGCTGGCATAAATATAAATGTAACAGAAAATGAGAGCCTAGATATAAACCTATGCATCTATGGTCAACTGATCTTTAACAAGAGTACCAACATTCTTGGGGAAAGGATAGTCTGTTCAAAAAATGGTGCTGGAAAACAGGATACTCACATGTAAAATGCTTTGCACACACCATATACAACATAAACAAGTCTTCTTCAGCAAACAATTCAACAGCTTCAAACCTTTAGTACCTAGCTTTCTTTATGGTCCAACTCTTGCATCCGTACCTGACTACTGGAAAAACCATAGCACTGACTACACAAACTTTTCTCAGAAAATATGTCTAATTGGGGCTTCCCTTGTGGTTCAGCTGGTAAAAAATCTGCCTGAAATGTGGGAGACCTGGGTTTGATCCCTGGGTTGGGAGGATCCCCTGGAGAACGGAAAAGCTACCCGCTCCAGTATTCTGGCCAGGACAGTTCCATGGACTGTATTGTCCATGCGGTCACAAAGAGTCAGACACAACTGAGCGACTTTCACTTTCATGTTTAACTGAGGTCTAATACCCACAATACAGGCTTCCCAAGTGGTGTCAGTGGTAAAGAAACTGCCTGCCAATGCAGGAGATTTAAGAGACACAGGTTCGATCCCTCGGTCAGTAAGATCCCCTGAAGAAGGGCATGGCAACCCCACTCCAGTATTCTTGCCTGGAGAGGAGCCTGGCAGGCTACAGTCCATAGGGTCACACAGAGTAGGACACGACTGAAGCAAGTTTAGCACTCACGTAAGTATTCTTGCCTGGAAAACCCCATGGACAAAGGAGCCTGGCGGGCTATAGTCCATGGGATTGCAAAAACTGAAATACGACTTAGTGACTGAGCACAATATATTTTTTAAAATTTTCACAACTCAAAACAGAAAAAACAAATCAATTATTTTATTTTTATAACTGAACAAACAAGAAAATTTTAACATGAGAAGATTTGAACAGATATTTCTGAAAGAAAATATACAAATGGCTAATAAGGCATATGAAAAGATGCCCAACATCATTATTCATTAGAAAAATACAAGTCAAAACCACAATGAGTAAGCAGACAATAACAAGTGTTAATGAGGATGCACAGAAAATGGGACCCTCATACACTGCTGATAGAATGTAAAATGGTTCAGCCATTGTGGAAAAAAAAAACAAACAACTGCAGTTCCTGTTACAATAAACACAGAATTAACATATGACTCAGTAATTCTACTCCCAGGTACAGTCTCAAAAAACACCAAGAACAGATGTTCAGAAAAACACTTATACATGAATGCTCACAGCAGTACTATTACAGAGTAGCCAAAAGGTAGAAACAACTCAAATGTCCATCAACTGATAAGTAAGTAAATAAATTAAGGTACAGACATACAATAGAATGGGCTTCCTTGGTGACTCACACAGTAAGAATCTACCTGCAATGTGGGAGATCTGGGTTCAATCCCTGGGTCGAGAAGATCCCCTTGGAGAAGGAAATGGCTACTCACTCCAGGATTCTTGCCTGGAGAATTCTATGGACAGAGGAGTGAGCCTGGTGGGCTAAGTCCATGGGGTCACAAAGAGCTGGACACAACTAAGCAACTAACACACACACACACATATAATAGAATATTCATTTTCAGTCACTTCAGTCATGTCTGACTCTTTGCAACCCCATGGACTGTAGCCTGGTAGGCTCCTCTGTCTACAGGATTTCTCAGGCAAGAATACTGGAGTGGGTTGCCATTTCCTCCTCCAGGGGATATTCCCGACCCAGGGATCAAACCTGTGTCTCCATTCAGCCATAAAAATAGATGAAGTATTGATATGTGCTACAACATGGACAAACATAGAAAATATGCTTAACAAAAGAAGCCAGATACAAAGGCCATATTGTATGATGTTATTTATATGAAATATTTAGAATATGAAAATTTATAGATACAGAAGTATTAGTGATTGCCAGTGGCTGGAAGGAGAGATAAATAGTGACTGTTTAAAAGGTATAGTTTTACTTTTGGAGTGATGAAAATGTTCTGGAACTAGATAGCAGTTCTAGTTGATGGTTGGTCAACATGATGCCACTGAATTATATACTCGATATTGTTAATACACATTATATAAATATTACTACAATAACTTTAAAAGCTTTAAAAAATTACAAGCTTTTGAAGAAACAGGAAATATGACCCATAGCCAGATTAAAAAAATCAATTAATAGAAACAGATCCAGTAATGACAGAGATGATGAAATCAGGAGATAAGGATGTTAAAACAGCTATTAAAATGTGCTCCATATGTTCAAAAAAATATAGAGAAAAACATGAACATGTTCAGAAGAAAACTAGAATGTATTATAAAGATGCATAACATCTAGAGAGGGAAAATATCTGAAACGAAAAACACTGAATTGGATTAATAGTTGAAGACACAGCAATATAAATAAATGATTTTAAAGTTGAAGTACCCAGAGAAAAGAAGAATTTAGAAAACAAACAAAGCATCAGTAGTCTAGCATGTATGTAAGTGTAATCTCAAAAGACAGGTAAAAAAGTAAGAAATTCAGCCCAAGGTTTAAAATTTTGAAAAAATACTATAAACTCATAGAACCAATGTTTAACAAAGCACAAGCAGAAGAAACATAAAGAAACCACATTTAAAAGACAAATGATACATCGATAAAATTACTGCAAAACAGTGATAAAGAGAGCATCCTAAAAGCAGTGGAAGGGATGACATAATAAACAGATGTGGGGTGGAAGTGATAGCAGACTCTTCATTAGAAGCTCTGCAAGCTCAAAGATCATGAAGTAACACCTTTATAGTGGGGGTGGGTAGGATGTCACCAACATAGAATCCTAAGAAAAATATCTTCATAACATGAAAGTTAAAAAAAGACTTTTTTCAGGCAAAAAAAAGGGGGGGGCAACATAGATCTGCACCACAAGAAACATTAAAGAAAGTTCCTCAGATAGAAGAAACAAAATACCAGATAGCAATCTGTATTTACAAAAGAAATGAATAATGCAAGAAACTGTGACTATATGGATTATTCTAATAAAACATTTCACAATTTGTAGTTTCTTCAAAAGATAGCTGTGAACAGTGGGGGAGGGAGGGAGTGGGATGAATGGAGAAAGAAGCATCTATATATACATATATACACTATTGCGTGTAGAATTGGATAGCTGGTGAGAAGTTACTGTATAACACAGGGAAGTCAGCGATGACCTAGGGGGTGGGATGGGGGAAGGGAGGGAGGCTCAAGAGGGAGGGGGTATATATATAGTTATGGCTGATTCACATTGATGTATGGCAGAAACAAACAGAACATTGTAAAAAAAACTTTTTTTAATTCTTAAGAAAAGATAGCTGTGAACAATTGCAAAAAATGAAACCTCAAATTTAGCTCACACTATCATATCATACATAAAAATAAAGTTGAATGAACCTAATATGGATCTAAATATATAAAGAAAACTGTAAAACTTCTAGAAGAAAATCTATGAGAAAAGTCTTTCTAAACTTAAGTAAAAATCTTGTAAAATCATATACCAGAAAAGAAAAAAACCGACACACTGGGTTTCATCATAATTTAAAACTTCTGCTTTTTGAAAGACATTGATGGAAAATGAAAAGACAAACTTCACCTGGGAGAAATCTCTGTATATTAACATATATCAGATTAGGGACTTGTGTCTAGAATATAAAAAAGAATTTCAATTTAATTATAAATAGGCAAAGCATTTTTTAAAATATTGTTCCAAAGAGATATAGATGACAAACAAGCACATGAAAAAATTCTCAAAACAATTTGTAAAATACAAATTTAAAACTCAATGAGCCTACTAGAATTACTAAGAAAAACATTTAAACTGACAATTCCGAGTGCTGGTGAGGTTAAGGAACAATGGAACCCATAAATTATTGATGGAAATACAGAAAAATTGTGGCCATTTTGGGAAAATCTTTGGCAGTTTCTTACAAAGTTAAACATTCAATTACAATCATAATCCAACAAAGTAACCCCATTCTTAGGTATTTACCCCAAAGAGATGAAAACATACACCCACACAAAAACTTCTATGTAAATACTTAGAGCAACTTTACTTATAATCACCATAAAACTAGAAACAACAAAATGATGGTCATCTAGTGATGAAAAAACAAACTGTGGCATACCATGCAAAAGAATCCAACTCAGCAAAAGAAAGAAACAAATTACTGTTACCTGAAACCACACAGATAAATCTCATTCACATAATGCTAGATGAAAGAAGCCAGACAGGAAAGGCCATGTATTGTGTGATTCCACTTGTATTACAGGGTAGAAGTGGTAAGTTTATAAAGGCAGAAATCTGATTAGGTGATTGTAAGGGTGGAAGGTAGCAAAGGATTGACTAAAAGGAGGCATGGAAGAAATTTGGGGATGATGAAAATATTCTGTATCTTAAGTTTGGAGGTAGTTACATGATGTATATGTTCATAAAAATGGTTCTTACTCTATGCATCACATAAAATAATATCATTTAAAGTAGACAGTGTGGATCACAATAAACTGAAAAATTCTTAAAGAGATAGGCATACCAGACTACCTTACTTGTATCCTGAGGAACCTGTATGCAGATCAAAAGCAACAGTTAGAACCTTACATGGAACAATGGACTGGTTCAAAATTAGGAAAAGAGCATGTCAAGGCTATATACTTTCATCCTGCTTATTTAATTTTTATGCAGATTACATCATGTGAAATGCCAGGCTGGATGAAGCACAAGCTGGAATCAAGATTGCTGGGAAAAATATTAATAACTTAAGATATGCAGATGATACCACCCTTATAACAGAAAGCAAAGAGGAACTAAAGAGCCTCTTGATAAAGGTGAAAGAAGAGAGTGAAAAACCTGGCTTAAAACTCAATGTTCAAAAAACTAAGATCATGGTATCTGATCCTATCACTTCATGGCAAATAGATGGGGGAAAAGTGGAAATGGTGACAGATTTTATTTACTTGGACTCCAAAATAACTGCAGATGGTGAATGCAGTCATGAATTTCCTTCCAAGGAGATTCTTGCTCCTTGGAAGGAAAGCTATGACAAACTTATATAGTGCATTAAAAAGCATAGATGTTACTTTGCTGACAAAGGTCCATATAGTCAAAGCTATGGTTTTTCCCAGGAGTCATGTACAGATGTGAGAGCTGAACCATAAAGACAGCTGAGTGCCAAAAAATTGATGCTTTTTTTTTAATTATTTTTTTTATTTTAAATTTATTTTTCAATGAAGGAAAAGTGCTTCACAGAATTGTGTCGGTTTCTGCCAAACATCAATATAAATCAGCCATAGATATACATATGTTCCCTCCCTCTTTTGAATCGTGGTGCTGGAGAAGACTCGAGAGTCCCTTGGACTGCAAGGAGATCAAGCCAGTCAATCTTAAAGGAACTTAACTCGGAGTATTCATTGGAAGGAGTGATGGTAAAGCTGAAGCTCCAATACTTTGGTCACCTGATGTGAAAAGTCGACTCACTGCAAAAGACCCTGATGCTGGGAAAGGCTGAAGGCCTGAGGAGAAGGGGGCAGAAGTGGATGAGATGGTTGGATGGCATAACCAACTCAATGGACATGAGTTTAAGCAAACTCCAGGGGATAGTGAAGGAGAGGGAAGCCTGGCCTGATGCAGTCTATAGGGTCACAAAGAGTCGGACACAACTGGCAACTAAACAACAACAAAGACTGTAGCAAATTAAAGACATATAGATAAAGTGGAAAGTCTGGGTCTTTTCACCTTTGGCGTTCTGGTAGGAGGAGAGGAGTGAGGAAGTGCAGGGCCCAGCAAAAGCCAGGCAGTGCAAGCAGGGAGCAAGGATGTACTGGTCAGCCTTTTCCGGCCGGGAAGCTCAAGGATGGGCCCAGACCAGAACTCCTGCAGACTCTCCCTCCCTGGGTCCCTGGCCTTTCAGAGCCAGGGATGAGTCACCTCACCAAAGGTGGTACAAAGTTCCTGACCTGTGCCCTCCAAGGAAGGTACATATTTTTGGCATCACTGAAAATAATGGCCTCCATGAGAAGCATACTTGGGGAATAGCTGTGCGCCCTAGGCCAGGTCTGCACTGTAAGCCCTGATGCCCTCCTCACTTGCAGAAAGTGTAGGGGAGAAGGTGTCCTAATCGCCAGCCAGAGGGAATGTAGTGTTGCCCACAGAGTCTAGCTCACTGACCATAACTCCCCACTGCCAAAGTTCTTTTGGTGGCACTTGGGGGCCAAATTTTCATGCTGCCTGCATTTTATCAGTAGTTTGTTATAGTATTATAAGAAAAAGTAATGACAAAAAAATTTTAAGTGGGATCTCCAGAATGTTAGTTTCTATCACTGTGATCTCAGTGGTGTCTTTATGGACTGCTTATAGACAGGCTTGAGAGAAGACATAATTAAGATCCTCACACATCTTGCAGCCCAGAAGTCTTTCCTACCCAATCCCAACAATATGCCTGAGGTATAGCAATAACATCTTTTCTCTGTGACGCAGATGCAACTAAAAGTAACAAGTCAAACTTTCAAACAAAAAGAAATATATATAGTAAAACTTAGAACAATCATTAATAGAAAAAAATTACAGCTAATTAGATAACAGTGGAGATAAAATGGAGTCCTTTTGAATCATTTTTTAAATACTCTATAAATAAAATATTTTTTAAACTAAATGAAACCCAACCATATAATTACATTAAATATAAATGGTCTAAGCATGATAAATGAAAAGCAAAGATATTCAAACTGAATAAAAACTAAGACCCTACTATGTGACATCTACAAGTAATCCACTTTTTTTCTTTAAGTAAAGCACTTTAAAATAGACTCATACCAAGTAACAGTCTCCTATTTGCCATATATGCCATAATATTTATAAATATGGGGTTAAACTGAAAGCAATATCACAAAAGTAATTTTAACATGAGAAATTTATTCAAAACCAAAATTGATCAAATAGAGTATGTTTTATGCATTTCATTAGTTAACAAATGTTAACTAATGTTCAAAGTGTTGTCTATAAATATTCTAGACCATTTTAATCAATGTGTAGTGTACATTTTTCTTACATACCTATAAGCTATAACTTTTACTTTCCCAATTTTGCATATTTCACTGACACTTGAATATTATATGCAGAGAAAAATCATTGCAGTGACACCCAAAACTTTCTCCAGTACCGAAAACTTTAATATATAATACATGGTCCCAAAATAAATTAGTACTTTCAAACAAATTATAAGTAAAACAGATATTTATATGCTCTTAGAAATCTCTTTAATCATAAAATCCATTGAGCTAAAATAAAAACAGGAAGTACATACTCATAACTGACATTTTACAAACTAAGTTCACTGTAAAAACTTAACTGTGGTATATATACACAATGGAATATTACTCAGCATTAAAAAAAAATTCATTTGAAGCAATTCTACTCAGATGGACGAAACTGGAGCCCATTATCCAGAGTGAAGTAAGCCAGAAGCAAAAACAACAATACAGTATATTAACACATATATATGGAATTTAGAAAGACAGTAACGAGAACCCAACATGGGAGACAACAAAAGGAACGCAGATGTATAGAATAGACTCGTGGACTTTGTGGATGAGGGTAAGGGTGGGATGATATGGGAGAAGGGCATTGAAGCATCCGGAGGGGAAGCATATGTAAACCCATGGTGATATCATGACAATGTATGGCAAAAACAATAATAAAAATAAATAAATAAATAAAAATAAAAAAAAAATAAACTTAACTGTGGGATGAAAACTCTCCAGACCAGAAGTGAAATTTATATAATTTACAAAGATCAGCTTATTTACTGCTCTCTCCCCCTAAAAAAGGCATGCAATCAAAATAAATCTCATTCTATGAGTTAGTGCAGAAGTTTGGTTTTATCTATTCATACTTGGGAATTTACTAGTCTAGTCAAATCAATAAGATTGAGTCAAACATTTATACATACAACAATGATTATGGCCTTCCACAAACAAAAGTAATTTTTCTAAACATTTAGTAACACGATGTTGCTATCCATGAATTTTACAAAGAAATGTGTTTTATATAGCCCAGTTTGGGGAGTTACAGAAGAGTGAGGTTCAGGTATCTCAGAAAACCAGTTTGTTTGTTTTTTTTTAATAAAAAGCTTTATATAGTATTTCTAATAGTTATAAATTAAGACCTAAAATTTCAGAATGAGATCCCCTGTGCTATAAACAATTAGAGCCTACTCTGGGCGGACACACCTAAGTAAAAGTGATTTGGTAAAATCATAAGGGGTTTTGTTGTTTAGTTGCTAAGCCATGTCTAACTCTTTGTGACTCCATAGACTATAGCCCACCAGACCCCTCTGTCCATCGGACTTCCCAGGCAAGTATACTGGAGTTGGGTAGCCATTTCCTTCTCCAGGGGATCTTCCTGACCCAGGGATCAAACCTGAGTCTCCTGCATTGGCAGGCAGATTCTTTACCACTGAGCCACCAGGGAAGCCCAAACATCATAGGATTATGACACAATTCGAAAACTGGAAATTAGTATGTCATTGTATAACACCTAGAACTCCATTGGTAAAGAATCCACCTGCAATGCAGGAGACCTCAATTCAATTCCTGGGTCAGCAAGATCCACTGGAGAAGGGATAGGCTACCCACTCCACTAGTCTTGGGCTTCCCTTCTCACTCAGCTGGTAAAGAATCTGCCTGCAATGAGGGAGGCCTGAGTTTGATCCCTGGATTGGGAAGATCCTCTGGAGAAGGGAAAGGCTACCTACTCCAGTATTCTGGTCTAGAGAATTCCAAGGACTGTATACTCCATGGGGTCACAAAGAGTCGGACATGACTGAGTGACTTTCACTTTCACTATTTAGAAGAAAATAAAAATATCTGATATAAAATTACTTGAGAAATAAAACTATATGAATGGAGATCATTTCACATAATAATTGTTACATTTCATAGTAAAAATAACAATTATTTAACAGCAGTGTAAACAAAAGGATTAAAATCTGTACTTTATTTTTTATTGATTTATTTTTTCACTGAAGGATAATTGCTTTACAGAATTTTGTTGTTTTCTGTCAAATCTCAACATGAATTAGGCATAGGCATACATATATCCCCTCCTTTATGAAACTCCCTCCCATCTCCCACCCCTTCCCACCCTTCTAGATTGATACAGAGCCATACAGCAAATTCCCGTTGGCTATATATTTTACATATGGTAATGTAAGTTTCCATCCCTCCATACATCTCACCCTCTTCTCCCCTCTCCCCATGCCCATAAGTCTATTCTCTACGTCTGTTTCTCCTTTGCTGTCCTGTAAATAAATTCTTCAGTACCATTTTTCTAGATTCTGTATATATGTGTTAGAATACAATATTTATCTTGCTCTTTCTGAGTCACTTCACTCTGTATAATATGTTCTAGGTTCATCCACCTCATCAGAACTGACTTAAATGTGTTCCTTTTTATGGCTAAGTAATATCCTATTGAATATATGTACTACTACTTCTTTATCTATTCATCTGTCGATGGACATCTATGTTGCTTCCATGTTCTAGCTATTGTTAATAGTGCTGCAGTGAACAATGGGATACATGTGTCTTTTTCAATTTTGGTTTCCTCAGGGTATATACCTATGAGTGGGATTGCTGGGTCATATGGTGGTTTTATTCCTAGCTTTTTAAGGAAACTCTATACCATCTTCCATAGTGTCTCTATCAGTTTACATTCCCACCAACAGTTCAAGAGCATTCCCTTTTCTCCACATCTTCTCCAGCATTTCTTGTTTGTAGACTTTTTGATGATGGCCATTCTGACTGGTGTGAGGTAATACCTCATGGTAGCTATTATTTGCATTTCTCTACTAATGAGCGATGTTGAGCATTTTTTCATGTGTTTGTTAGCCATCTGTATGTCTTTGGAGAAATGTCTGTTTAGGTCTTTTTTTCCCACTTATTGATTGGGTTGTTTGCTTTTCTGGCATTGAGTTGTATGAGC
Organism: Antilocapra americana; assembly: GCA_007570785.1. Lineage (NCBI taxonomy): Eukaryota > Metazoa > Chordata > Mammalia > Artiodactyla > Antilocapridae > Antilocapra > Antilocapra americana. The sequence continues at coordinate 15,773,706 of ML663009.1, forward strand.
TGCTTGTATAGTTTGGAAATTAATCCTTTGTCAGTTGTTTCATTTGCTATTATTTTCACCCATTCCGAGGGCTGTCTTTTCACCTTGCTTATACTTTCCTTTGCTGTGCAAAAGCTTTTAAGTTTAACCAGGTCTAACTTGTTTACTTTTGTTTTTATTTCCATTACTCTAGGAGGTGGGTCATAGAGGATCTTGCTTTGATTTATGTCATTGAATGTTCTGCCTATGTTTTCCTCCAAGAGTTTTATAGTTTCTGGTCTTACATTTAGGTCTTAAATCCATTTTGAGTTTACCTTTATGTATGGTGTTAGGAAGTGGTCTAATTTCTTTCTTTTACATGTAGCTGTCCAGTTTTCCCAGCACCATTTATTGAAGAGGCTGTCTTTGCCCCCATTGTATATTCTTGCCTTCTTTGTCAAAAATAAGATACCCATGGGTGCATGGTTTTATTTCTGGGCTTTCTATCTTGTTCCATTGGTCTATATTTCTGTTTTTGTGCCCATACCATACTGTCCTGATTACTGTAGCTTTGTAGTATAATCTAAAGTCAGGAAGGCTAATTCCTCCAGCTCCATTCTCCGTTCTCAGGATTGCTTTGGCTATTCGGGGTCTTTTGTGTTTCCAAATGAATTGTTAAATGTTTTGTTCTAGTTCTGTGGAAACTGCCATTGGTAATTTGATAGGGATTGCATTTGGTAGTATAGTCATTTTCACAAAATTGATTCTTCCTACCCAGGAACATGGAATATCTCTCCATCTGTTTATGTCATCTTTGATTTCTTTCATTAGTGTCTTATAATTTTCTGTGTATAGTTCTTTTGTCTCCTTAGGTAAGTTTATTCCTAGATATTTAATTCTTTTTGTTGCAGTGGTGAATGGAATTGATTCCTTAATTTCTCTTTCTGATTTTTCATTGTTAGTATATAGAAATGCAAGTGATTTCTGTGTATTGATTTTATATCCTGCAATTTGCTGAATTCACTGATCAGCTCTAGTAATTTTCTGATACTATCCTTAGGGTTTTCTACGTACAATATCATGTCATCTGCAAACAGTGAGAGCTTTACTTATTCTTTTCTGATCTGGATTCCTTTTATTTCTTTTTCTTCTCTGATTGCTGTAGCTAGGACTTCCAGAACTATGTTAAATAACAGTGGTGAAAGTGGACACCCTTGTCTTCTTTCTGATCTTAGAGGGAACGCTTTCAGTTTTTCACCATTGAAAATAATGTTTGCTGTAGGCTTATCATATACGGCCTTTACTATATTGAGGTAGGTTCCTTCTATGCCCATTTTTTGAAGAGTTTTAATCATAAATGGAAGCTGAATTTTGTTAAAGGCTTTTTCTGCATCTATTGAAATGATTATATGGTTTTTATCTTTCATTTGTTAATATAGTGTATCACATTGATTTGTGTAAAGAATCCTTGCATTCTTGGAATAAACCCAATTTGATCATGGTGTATGAGCTTTTTGATGTGTTGCTGAATTTCGTTTGTTAAAATCCTGTTGAGGATTTTTGCATCTATGTTCATCAGTGATATTGGCCTGTAGTTTTCTTTTTTGGCGTTGTCTTTGGTTTTGGTATCAGGATGATGGTGGCCTCATAGAATGAGTTTGGAAGTGTTCCTTCCTCTGCAATTTTTTGAAAGAGTTTTAGAAGGACAGGCATTAGCTCTTCTCTAAATGCTTGATAGAATTCTCCTGTGAAGTCATCCAGTCCTGGGCTTTTGTTTTTGGGAGATTTTTGATCACAGCTTCAATTTCAGTGCTTGTTATTGGGCTGTTCATGATTTCTATTTCTTCCTGGTTCAGTCTTGGAAAATTGAACTTTTGTAAGAATCTATTTCTTCCAGGTTATCCATTTAATTGCCATATAGTTGTTCATAAAAGTCTCATAATACTTTGTGTTTCTGCATTGTCTGTTGCAACCTCTCCTTTTGCATTTCTAATTTTGTTCTTCTCTCTTTTTTCTTGATAAATCTGGTGAAAGGTGTGTCCATTTTGTTAATCTTCTCAAAGAACCAGCTTTTAGTTTTATTAATCTTTACTGTTGTTTCTTCATTTCTTTTTTGATTTATTTCTACTTGGATCTTTACAATTTCTTTCTTTCTACTAACTTTGGGGTTTTCTGGTTCCTCTTTTTCCAGTTGTTTTAGGTGTAAAGTTAGGTTGTCTATCCGATGTTTTTCTTGTTTCTTGAGGTAGGATTGTATTGCTATAAACTTCCCTCTTAGAACTGCTTCTGCTGCATCCCATAGGTTTTGAGGTGTCATGTTTTCATTGTCATTTGTTTCTAGAAATTTTTTGATTTCCCTTTTGATTTTTTAGTAACCTGTTGGTTATTTTTAAACATGTTGTTTAATTTCCATGTGTTTGTGTTTCTTATAGTTTTTTTTCTTGTACTTGATATCTAGTCTCAAGGCATTGTGGCTGGAGAAGATGCTTGATACGATTTCAATTTTCTTAAATTTACTGAGGTTTGATTTATGACGCAAGATGTGGTCTATCGCGGAGAATGGTCCATGTGCACTTGAGAAGAAGGTGTATTCTTCTACAGTTGGATGGAATGTCCTGAAGATATCAGTGAGATCCATCTCATCTAATTATCATTTAAGACTTGTGTTTCCTTATTAATTTTCTGTTTTGATGATCTGTCCCTTGGTGTGAGTGGGGTGTTAAAGTCTCCTACTATTTTTGTGTTACTGTCAATTTCTCCTTTTTTGTCTGTTAGTGTTTGTCTTATGTATTGAGACGCTCCTATGTTGGGTGCATAGCAGCATATTTACAATTGTTATGTCTTCCTCTCGGATTGATCCCTTGATCATTATGTAGTGTCCTTCCTTATCTCTTGTAATTGTCTTCATTTTAAGGTCTATTTTGTCTGATATGAAGATTGCTACTCCAGCTTTCTTTTGCTTCTCATTTGCAGGCAATATATTTTTCCATCCTCTCACTTTCAGTCTATAAGTGTCTTTACATCTGAAGTGGGTTTCTTGTAGACAGCATATACATGAGTCTTGTCTTTGTATTCATTCAGCCAGTCTGTGTCTTTCACTTGGAGCATTTAATACCTTTACACTTAAAGTAATTATTGATACATATGTTCCTATTGATATTTTCTTAAATGTTTGGGGTTGATTTTGTATATCTTTTTTCTTCTCTTGTATTTCTTGACTATATAAGTCCATTTAACATTTGTTATAAAGCTAGTTTTTTGGTAGCGAATTCTCTTATTGATTGTCTGAAAAGCTTTTTATTTCTCCATCAATTTTGAATGAGATCCTTCCCAGGTACAGTTATCTTGGTTGTAGATTTTTCCTTTTCAGTTTTAGTATATCCTGCCATTACCTTCTGGCCTGCAGAGCTTCTACTGAAAGATCAGCTGTTAAGCATATGGGGTTTCCCTTGTATGTTACTTGTTGTTTCTCCCTTGCTGCCTTTAATATTCTTTGTGTTTAGTCTTTGTTAGTTTGATTAGTATGTGTCTTGGCATGTTTCTCCTTGGGTTTATCCTGTATGGGACTCTTTGTGCCTCTCAGACTTGAATGACTATTTCCTTTTCCATGATGGGAAAATTTTCTACTATAAAGTCTTCAAAAATTTTCTCATACCCTTTCTTTTTATCTTCTTCTTCTAGGAACCCTATAATTCAAACGTTGGTGCATTTGATATTGTCCCAGAGGTCTCTGAGACTATCCTCAGTTCTTTTCATTCTTTTTACTTTATTTTGCTCTTCAGAAGTTATCTCCACCATTTTATCTTCCAGCTCACTGATTCATTCTTCTGCTTCAGATATTCTGTTACTGATTCCTTCTAGAGTATTTTTAATTTCAGTAAGTGTGTTGTTTGTCTTTGTTTGTTTGTTCTTTAACTTTTATAGGTCTTTGTTAATTGATTCTTGTATTTTCTCCATTTTTTTCAAGGTTTTTTTTAAATCATCTTTACTATTATTATTCTGAATTCTTTTTCAGATAGGTTGCATATTTCCTTTTCATTTATTTGCATTTCTGTGTTTCTAGTTTGTTCCTTCATTTGTGTAGTATTTCTCTGCCTTTTCATTATTCTTTTTTTTAACTTATTGTGTTTGAGGTCTCCTTTTCCCAGGCTTTAAGGTTGAGTTCTTTCTTCTTTTTGGTTTCTGCCCTCCTAGGGTTGGTCCAGTGGTTTGTGTAAGCTTAATATAGGATGAGATTGGGGCTGAGTTTTTGTTTGTTTGTTTTTCCTCTGATGGTCAAGGATAAGTGAGGTGGTAATCCTGTCTGCTGATGATTGTGTTTGCATTTTTGTTTTGTTTGTTGTTTTGATGAGGCATCCTGCACAGAGTACTACTGGTGGTTGGGTGATGCCAGGTCTTGTATTCAAGTGGTTTCCTTTGTGTGAGTTCTCACTATTTGATACTCCCTAAGGTTAGTTCTCTGGTAGTCTAGGGTCTTAGAGTCAGTGCTCCTACTCCAAAGGCTCAGGGCTTGATTTTTGTGGAGACTCCAGTTAGAGGGACAGAGTGCATGGAGTGGGAGAAACAAGGGAGACAGGTGGTGGGGAGTTACCACTGTGTCCTGGTAAACTCCAAGCAACAGCTCCAGTTCTTCCTGAGGATTTCAGCCCCTGGGAGACACTCCTGCCTGTGATCACTGAAGGGAATCAAATGAATGTTGATGCCCTGCCTCTTCAGACCAGATGATATAAGCCAGTTAGCCTACTGGGGTGGCCAGCCACCCTGGTTTGCCTGGGACTCAAAAGCCTGTACTTTGAACCTAGGAATTTATCATCTTCAAAAATATGTTCTTTAACTTAACAACTTTCCTTTTATTAACTAACCTATCTGTAAAAGGAAGACACTTAATGACATTTTAAAACATATGTGTGTAAATGGTTACAATACAGAATCCACATCTCCCAGTGGCGACCGTATCTTTAAAGATGCATTAATCCTAGGATCATCTGATGCAGACTAGTGCCTCTAACTCAGAACAGAGTCAGGAGAAAATTAACAGTAAATAAAATGGCAAATTCATAAAGACAAGATAGTCAAGTTTCACTGCTGACTTACAACAGAAGGATGGACTCTATTACTCAGGTCCTTTACTTTTCCTAAATTCTAACACCATTTCATCAAGGATCTTATCTAAAAAATAAGTAACAAACCACTTTCTGTCAATGGACTAACTAGCAGATATCTTTGACTCTTAAATATAATACATATGTTACAGAATATTTGAACTGTCTCAGGGTGGTAAACAAGGCTGAGTGAGGTGGTACTCATCCCATTCAAAACAGAATTGGTCACAGGGTAGTTTTGTCTCTGTAGTTTTAAGAGAAAAGACAATAAGTATAATGATAGTCATCATCAAAGTTTCCTCTGAAATGTCATTTGCAACCCTACTTATATTTGTCCCAATACTATCCAACAGGAAGAAAAAGAATTGAGCCACTGTGAACTAACAGCAAATAAAAGTACTTAAACCCCTGCAATGACAGGTTTCTCAAACTTATACCATGTTAATGCTCAGTGTAAATGTCATACCCCTATTAGTTTTCAGTCTGGGAGAACAATGCATCAACACACACACACACCAGGATAACATGGGATTTATCACTCTGTCTAGTCAATCTTTTTTCTCCTTCCTTCTTCCTTCACATCCTATCTTCCTTTGCTCTTTCAGCAACTATTGAATATCTACCAGGCACAGTATTAAAGAGCAGGGACATCATTTTGCTGACAAAGGTCCATGTAGCCAAAGCTATGGTTTTTCCAGTAGTCATGTATGGATGTGAGAGACCATAAAGAAGGCTGATAACTTAAGAATTCATGATTTTGAATTGTGGTGCTGGATAAGACATTTGAGAGTCCTCTGGACTGCAAGGAGATCAAAACAGTCATTCCTAAAGGAAATCAACCCTGAATATTCTCTGGAAGAACTAATGCTGAAGCTGAAGCTCCAGTACTTTGGTCACCTGATGTGAAGAGCTGACTCATTGGAAAAGACCCTGATTCTGGAAAAGATTGAAGGCAAAAGCAGAAGAAGGCAGCCGAGGATAAGATGGTTAGATAGCATCACTGACTCAATGGATATGAGTTTGAGAAAACTGTGGGAGATAATGGAGGAGAGAGGAGCCTGGCATGCTGTAATCCAAGGGGTCTCAAAGAGTCAGACGTGACTTAGCAACCAAACAACAACCAGGTACACAGCAACAACAGTGCTATGTACTAGGTTAGAAAAGTTAAGAAGTTGTAGTCGCTGCCTTTATATTACTCATAGTTGGATTTTGTTCCAAAAGCGGTAACTCTGGAAGCTAATTGCATATAGTATATGGTCTAAGGCTTTAAGGCCATTTTCACAGGATTAACCAAAACTATTCTTATTCTCTCAACAACTGAACTGAACCATAAATGTCAAGGATTTCTGAAAATATGAAGCAGTCATAAACATATTAACTTTCCTTTGCACTTCTACTTCCTATAAACGATTAAAATTCAAACTAAATCTTTCAAGAAAGAGGTCAGTCTGAACTGTTCCAATAAACCTACATGTGATGAATGCAGGAAGGGGGAGGGTGAGAAAAGCAAAGAAAAAAACCTTTTGTACCTGCCAAATTCAGCAGTTGTGTGATCTCTTAAAAAATCAGTTGTTCTGCACGTAGTGATATAATGATGGGGGGAAAGTAATTATAATTAGGTGTCTATTTTGATTCCTCTCTCCATAGTATCAGTATTGAATATCATTTGATTTTGGCAAAAGATAAGGTCACTGACTGCTTAAAAGATGTGCAGGATTACTTCTCTGAATGTTTCACATGGAAATATCTAAAAATGGAAAACATCTCAATCTTAACCACATACTAGCTAGCAGGATAATTTGCAAAATTCACAACAAAAAAATAAATATATAAATAAACAAACAAACAGAATCCATGCTACTAATAACATTTTAAAAATTCAATAATCCTCAAAAGAAAATAATTTTTTAACTTACACATTAAAAAAATGACAATGCTATGAAAACTCATTAAATCTTCCAGTGTGTGCATTTATTGAATTTAAATTACGACTAATTAGCTGATCATCAACCAAGATAACTATAATTATTTCTTTTCTTAAATTATTTTTGCTCAGGTATGAAGGATAATTTAAGCAGTTAGATGTTTTTCTTAAATAAAATATAACATCATTATTATTACATATCGAGTCTTAAAACATAAAAAATTTTGCCAGAATAATTTCACATATCCGAAAGTTAAATCACTTTTAAAAGTGGAGATATAATGACCATATTAATAAACAAAGGGTCTTCCACCATATGCTCCTGACTAGCTAAGTAATATTACAAATAAATTTATATTTACCAATAATTCAATATAGTGTTTTACTAATTCTATATCCAGATGGGCTTTTTAATATACATGTCTCCTTCTCAAGATTCTGATCATGGTATCTTAATCAGAAAAACTGACACAGTACTTTCATGTTTTTTTACATTTATATTTTTATGTAAAATAAAAACGAATCATATTTTATTATATTTGCTTCAAAATGAGAACATACACAAAGGAATATCATTGCTCTTAATTATATTCTACAGTATCTTATACCTCAAGCATCTAACAAAAGGTCATTAAATGAATATATAACCATCACTGGAAACAGATGATTTAGTAATAGGTTCAAATAGCCAGAATGGCTGAGGATGTTATTCAGTCATAATTATCAGAGATTCATCACAGTGATAGTATAAAAATGGGGGAAAAAAATCAAAAGCACTGAAATTGCCCATACTCAAATCAACAACACTCTCCAGCCATTGGTTAAACCTGACTGAAATAAATGGAACTACGGCTGAAAAATATACCAAGTAGCTAGATATTCTAAAAACTACCTTCAATGCAACTGTAACTCATTTTTTATCAGAGTATATCATATTTTTCAAATTACCTCCCATAAAAAAAGAGTACTTCAACTGCATCTTTTGGCCCAAATATTAAAAACAAAGAGTAACTATGCCATCCTCTTTAAAGGTTTGGCTCAAACGCAACCACAGAATCATGTGCAAAAATGACCACAAAAACATTCATTAGTAATCTAGGACAAGCATTTCTAACATTTTCTGTTAAATAATATATTTAACATTTCAGATTAAAGTATCCACTATCAAGCCCTGTAATATGGCTTTGCTTTCAGCAAATAACATTTTATCCTAGTCATAAACTTACTGTCATTCAAATTGCTGCTAATATTTAAACGTTATTGTTCTTGCACTTTGTTTCATTGCCTTTAGTATACAATAAAAAGCACAGGAAGTTAATTCATAAAATATAGAATGCTTACAAATTTTATTCTATAGATAAACAAATTCATAGGCTTCAGCTATGAGTGCTTCTGAGACCAGGAATTTCTGACTTTATTCTCCAACTTTTCACCATTCTTATATACCATAACATGATTGCCACACATAAACTTGCCTTTTACAATGTCAATTAAATATCTTCCAAGTTTCAAAATCCTCAAGATGTAGTGTTTCCAGTTAGTCTTGTTAAATACACTGAAAGTGAAAGTGAAGTCGCTCAGTCGTGTCCGACTCTTTGCGACCCCATAGACTGTGGCCTACTAGGTTCCTCAGTCCATGGAATTTTCCAAGCAAGATACTGGAGTGGGTTGCCATTTCCTTCTCCAGGGGGTCTTCCCAACCCAGGGATCGAACCCAGGTCTCCTGCCTTGCACACAGACGCTTTACCATCTGAGAAGACAACTGTAAATATAATTATAGTTTTCATAAAATTTCATCTTTTGTCAAATTTCTCTTTATATAATGGAAAATAGTCCTTATTTCTCACCTGAAAATGCTACCTTTATAATTGCAAATTATAATATTAGCACTGTAATTTATAATTATAAATGATAATTTCAATAATATTATTATTATAATGATAATATCAGTTATATTAGCACCCACAAGGCTATGGAAGTATTTCATGCCTTTTACAAAACAAGAATTGTGCCTTTTTCAGATGATAGTGTCTTAGTATCTTTTGGATAATAAAAGATATCTGATTAAGCCCTTTTATTAGATAGCTACATCATAATGACATAAAGTCTCACTTAGTGAAATGATGTGATTATCTTAGTCTACTAAAAACCCCTGTTAAGGTTTAGATGCTGGCTACATCCTTAAGAAGTCAAAACATAATCTCAAGAATTAGCCAGTTGTCTAAAATATTTTTCCTATGCAATGCCAACTATCAAGAATCTCTGAGTATATTCCTGACTTCACTAGAAGTTTCAGCATTATGCTAATGACCTCTAAAAACTAAAGCAAGAAAAAACATCCTGGAGAACATCCTCCTCAGCAATGTTCATAGTAGGACTCATATAGCTCTATAAATGCTACTGGCTGGCCAAAATGTTAAGAAATCAAATAATTTATCCTCAACTTTCCAACCTCCTGTCTTTACAAGCCAACCATCCTGGGATTCACCTGAAAAAATTTCCTTGTCACTGCCTGGGAATTTTTAAATCTTCCACCTCTTAAACATTCTCTAGAAAGACATTCTACCTCTTTCTGTGTCAATCTTCAAGAAATGCCATGGATTACTCTCATTCCATATCATAGTCCTACAGACTAGAGGGAAACTATGCTTGTCCAAGTAGAAAGGATAATTTACAAAGAATGAAGCTATTCACCATGAAGTACAATTGCTGGTTTGCAATTGAGAATTTAGTCTGGTTTCTGATATGACACTTTGAGAATTGTCCAAAGCCGAAACCTAACTTCACTATATCTGTTCTTTCTCAAGACTTCCAGCATTCTAAAGATGAAGGGGTTATACTGAAGTAAACTGAGAAGGCAAGGTTATGGCCCTTGTTTTTCAACTATGATTAGACCAATGTTTAGTCCAGGGATTGAATGAACTAGTTGTGAAACCTAACCCTCATGAGCAAACTAGCCTATTTAGCAATACAGTAAGTGTACCCACTTCTGATTTTCCATATGGAGCTCCAATTTAAAAAATGAAAATTCTCAGCTAAATAGCAGCTTTTCTTTCAAAGTAAAAAACAAAGCCCCTCTCAGAGTGCTTACATTTGTGATACATCTGTAAAAAGTGATTTTTTAGCATCAGAAAGCATTTTAATTGTAGTAAACTGAACAATGCTGAAATTGTTTGAAGAGAAGATTAAATTTAATGAAATTCACAAACAACTCCTTTTAGAAAGTAACAACAATTTTTTTAACATTAAAGAGGAGCTCATTATATCAAGACAACTCCACTGTAAAAAGCGGTCTGACTTCAATCACTGCATATCTACATGTTAATGAACTTGCTGTAAAAGGCAGGGACTGAGCAGAGAAAGTAATGGGAAGACTTTCTTAATGCATATTTGCTAGAAAAAAAAATCTTCTTTAATCAATAAAACACCTTTTCACTAGTACCTTAATAGTATCTGAAATTCTTTCAAATAACACAAAAGGAGGATGATACTTAAAAGTTTCTTTAAGACCTTACACAGCTTGCACATTCCTGCAGTGTTCACATGCTGTCAGCATCACAGTTCCAAAGACTTTCAAGTTTCAACAGACAGATACAGCCTAGTACAAAGTCTTTGTCATAATAATTTCGTTGCTGCCCCCTGATCAAACAGACAAATCTGAAACTGAAAAGTGAGAGCCAACCAGTGACCTTTGATTAGAACCACAAGCCTCACTTTTAATAAAATGCTTCATTCATTGCTCTTTGGTGCCAACAAGGAAGGTGTGTTACAGACTGAAAAGAGCAGTCAATACACCACTTATACCCATTCAATAGTTTCCATTATTCACAGTTGGAATTTGTGATTGTAGCAAGTGAGATACAGATCTTTAAAGCAGCAAAATCAAAACAAAAATTTTATTTATTTAAAAGCTTTCTATCTTTTAAATAAATAAAATCACTTTACCACTACCTCTCAGTTTACTTGCTGTGCTTTTCATCCCTTACTAATCTTATTATACTCTCATCTTTCCTAAACTGTAATTTTCACAATATTTGTTGCTATTACTTAGAAGTCTAAGGAACGCTGGCAATATTTATTTTTGAATTCCTAATTTTCCCAGGCTACCAATGCACCATTAGGACACATGCCTATAAAGCTTATTTTAATTAAAGCATAAGTTTGAATTTGGGGTTTAATTTATTTTGCCTTTTTTGGTCAAGAAAAAAGTTTCAGACTATAGCTATAGTTAGCATATTTTGATGTCTAATATAAGACTACCCTTAAGAGTTCAAAAAAAACAAAGGAAGTCCACTTATGTATTATTTAAATGCTGAGTGTGGGAGACAGGGTAGGGAAATTTTCAAAGCCAATCCATTCTTGAGTGTTATGGTGAATTCACACAAAGGAACTGTTAAAACCCATTAAAACTGGAAACCAGAATAGTTAGGGTTATGCAAGCTCCACAGTGCATGCCTTAGAGTGACTCTTTAAGCCATTACACTATAAAATACTCCAACTTGCTCTAAGACCAGAGGGTTTCAAATGCAATTGCCAATGTTACTGGTAGTACCTAGCATTGTGCCTAAAACATAGCAGGTGCTTGGTATTACACACATGTATGTATTCTCTATATATTCTACATTTATTATACATGTATCTTTATTCTATATATAACACATATATTCTTTATTCTAAATATTTATTATATATATTCTTGATCAAATATATATATATGGAATAATGAGGCTATAACTTTGCCAGGGCAAGAGGATGGTAAGAGAGGTGATTTGAGGAAATGGTCTACTTACAACCTAAAAGTGGAAAGAAAGGAGGAAGGAAAAATAAAGAAGAGAATAAGGGAGAGAGGGAGACAAAAAGGAAGGGAAACAGGGAGCGAGAGAGGAAGGGAGGGAGAAAGTGAGGAAGGGAAAAGACACAGGTGTCTTAAAAACAGTGAAATAAAAATTCATGCTATCTCGGCTGCAGCTGAGTCTTGCTGTCCATTCACTTGGGGCACCATGGTCTGTCTACTAGTCTGAACTTCTGTCAACAAGTGTAGCTGTTCTACCTCACCTGCTGTAAATAAACAGCCCCACACACGCCCTGACAAATCCTGAGATATGAATGCAAGAATTTAGCTTAGGCAAATAGAAAACTCATGACTTCATTCAGTTGCCAGATCAACTGACTAGAACTCAAAACTCATGAGGAAAGGGACTTTGTCCATCTCCTACATTGGTATATCCCCATCACTTAGACCAATGCCTGATTAGGACAATACATATTTAATAAAAAACACTTTAAAATTTATATTGTCAGCATTAATATTTGAGGTCCCTGGATAGATTGTAATTTAGGGCAGCAGTTCTCAAAGTATGGTCATGAACCTATGTAGGTCCCTAACACTATTTCAGAGATCTACAAGGTCAAAATTATTTTAAGTATAATAACATGTTATTTGCCTTTTTCACGCTCATTCTCTTGCAAGTGTAGAGTTTTCTAAAAGCTACGTAATAATGTCATTCCTCTAAAGGCTAACAGAATATGTGCTTCTATTTTCTTGTGTTTTAAATTTCTATTTCGGAGACATCCATTTCTGGGAAGATCAAGTTTAGTACCTTTGATTTAAAGCACCAGTTCTTTAGCTTATTAATAGCTACCTAAGGAGCTATATCAGAAGTCTTCGAGAGGCTTCTGAAGTATGAGTAATACTACCTTAAAAGAGGCTCATCTGAAAGTAATTCCTGTGAGGATCCAAAAACATTGTCACCAGCCCCCAAAATACTTAACTTCATCTATATTAGGTGAGTTAGAATCCTACTCTGTCAATAACAGATTGTGGGGAGTGAACAATACTAAGTACTGAGGTTTGATTGGCCTAATTGTATCTCTGGGAAGTTTAGGGTAATTCCTGCTTAGGAAGAAGAAACAGATTCAGTGAAATCTGTTGTATCTCCATTAACTGGGAGTTCAACTAAACCCACTGCTTCCCTATGGTTTCCTCAGATCACTAGTTCTGACTCTAAGAAATAGGCATCCAAATAGTATCTGACACACTCATTAGGACAGCTGTCATTTTTATAATGTAAAATAACAACTGTCGACAAGAATGTAAAAAAATTGGAAGCTTCATACATTGTTGGTGGGAATGTAAAACAGTGAGACTATTTTGGAAAATAGTATGGCAGTTCCTCAAAAAAGTTAAACATGGAATTACCATATGACCCAGAAATTCCATTCCTAGGTATGCAGCCAAAAGAACTAAAAACAGGTACTCAGACCTGTACACACATATTCACAGACTATTCAAAACAGTCAAAATGTGGACACAACCCAAATGTACATCAATGGATGAATGTAAACAAAATGTGGTATGTACACAATGGAATATTATTCAGTCGTAAAAAGGCATAAAGTACTAATGGCATATTTACAACATAAATGAGCCTAGAAAACATTATGCTAAGTGAAAAAAAAAGCCAGTCACAAAAGGTTACATATTGTATGACTTCTTTTAAATGAAATATCAAGAAAAGGTATATCTTTAGAGATAGAAAGAAGACTAGTGGCTACCAGGTGCTAAGGAGAGGGAGAAATGGAGAATAACTGCTTAAATAGGCATAGGATTTCATCGTAGGGTGGTGAAAATGTTTTGGAACTAGATAGGTATAGCACAACATTATAAATGTACTAAATGTCACTGAACTGTTCATTTTAAAATGGATAAATTTTGTAAATTCTATCTCTATCTTTGTAATTTTTAAAATGCAAATGCAAGAAGAGTTTGAGCTGACCTTAAGACAATGGGGTGAACAACAAAACATTCAAACTGTATGCATAAAAAGAGTAGCTGAGAATCCTTTACTGGGTTAAAATTAATATTTCCTCTTACATGCTACCACAACACTCTGCCTATTATTCTATTAAAACAGTCATCACACTATAGAATCTGAAAACATTTTTTATGCCTTTTACACTGCCTACCTTCATTCTCCCAATTTATTTTTTTATCTCTACTTTCTTTCATTTTCGGTCTACTCTCTCCTATCACCCAAATGTGAGTTTATCCAGGGCAGTAACCATTTATGTTTCACCTTTATATCTTTTGTGCCTGGTACAGTATATATGCTTGATAAATTTAAGTTAATGAAATAAGAAACAAATTAATAAGTGCAATGTAGATCTGCATGTTAGCATCTACATTGGTTGAAAAACATTATGCAATTCTGCATCTTGAGTTGGGATTTGTTTGTTTATTTGGCCAATAAACTTGAACCCAGATATTTGATTGCTTACATTTTTTAACTTGCCAAGCTGACTGTAGTTTTTGAAGACTCTTATGAAATTCTCAAAAAATCTGAAAGTAAAATGAATCAAAATCATTTCAATTTTTAAATAAATGTATCTTGCACTTTCTTGTAAGAGTATACCTCAAAATTCAACAAAAAAAATAGAATTTTAGTAAAATAGTCAGAATTCACTTTATGCACATGTACCCATGTGAAAGGCAAAGAAATTCAAATACCAAACAAAAAAATTATTTTTAAATCCTCATCTAATCATGTGTTGAAAAATTATTTTAAATATAAAATTATCAAAAATTATAATAACTAATAAATCATCTTTTTAAAGTGATGCTCCCACCAAAAATTAGAATATATATATATATATATGTATGTGCTCAGTTGCTTCAGTTGTATCCAACTCTTTACAACCCCTTGCCAGGCTCCTCCAACCATGGGATTCTCCAAGCAAGAACACTGGAGGGGGTTACCTTGCCCTTCTCCAGGGATATATATACACACACACACACATATATATATATGATAAATTTTGTTTCTTGGATACAATACTGGACCATCTGATATAAATGAGATTATTTCCTTGAAATAAGTGACGCTAACAGTAAAGAATCTGCTTGCCAGTGCAGGAGACCCAAGAGATGTGGTTTGATCCCTGGGTCAGGATGATCCCCTGGAATAGGAAATGGCAACCCACTCCAATATTCTTGCCTGGAAAATTCCATAGACAGAGGAGCCTGGCGGGCTCAGTCCATGGGGTTGCAGAGTCAGACACAACTGGGTGACTGAGCATAGCAATCTTGTTTCTCTTACATTGAATGATTTTCAGAGTAGTGTTTGGTTTCAATGTTTTCTTTTGCTTTAGGCAAAAAGAAATCATGGCTAATTAAATAAAAATAACTAAAACTGAAGCTAATTTTGAGCTCTTAATTCACACCTCAGTAATTTAATTTTTAATGTTTTAACTCTAAGATGAATAACAAACTTTTGGGTATCTTGGCATTTACCAGATATATATTTATAATGCTATAAAACATAAATTAGGCATTGAATAGTAATAACAATCCTTAGTCCAGAAAACTGTAAATATTTGCCAAGAACTACATAATTATGAGATGCTTTTTATGTGCAAAATTGAAACAGACTTAATACCATGTATGAAATATGCTACATTTGCAGCAGGAAGGCAAAGATAGTTTTAAAAAAATAAAATAAAACATGAAAAATAAACAAAAACAAACCAAAAAAAACTTGTCTGTTAACTTTAAGCCTTTGAAATATATTCCTTTATCTTTCACTTACTCAATAAAATTGAAAACTAGATTTTGAGGACTCACTTCAATTACATGATCTGTTTACTGGTGGAACTTACAAGTCATTTTTACTCTTACTCATTAAAAGAGGAACAAAGATACTACATTAGTTAAAAAGATACTCTATGCAGGAAACTAAGCTTCCGAGTTTTTATTAGGGAAAAAATTCTAATGGTATTTCTTTTAATAAGTTTAGTTAATGTAAGCTCAAAGAAACGTACCCAAATAATATAAATCTGTGAACACAGCAAAGACAAAGACAAGTTCACCCACGCTAAAATGTTCACCCTCCTGAAATGCCCATCTAAGTCCTGTAAGGCCTCTAAGCTTCAACTGGAAAGTTTACTTATTGAAGCCTACCCCTATTTCTTGTAGCTGATGTTATTCTTTCTCATCTTTGAATGTGTCTAACCACACATTCGAGCAATTGATTATATATTCTCTTGTATTGCCCTAACAACGATTAAGTTCTATGAGTTCAGAGATGTACACTAATTATTTTCTATCCCCATAAGGCCTAGCACACAGTCAGCATCTAATAAATTATTTGTTGATTGGAAAAGTATGTAACAAATATCTAAACTCAAATAATACAGATGAATTTAATAGGGATTTCTGATTACTTAGTTTTTTTTTTAAATGGAAGATTACTTTTATTTTAAAAAGCATCTATACCTTCCATAACATATTGTCCAACAAATTCTTAAAAATATATTTCCCAGTAGCCTTTAATTTAAATGCACAAAATTTTCAAAACTAACCTATTTTTTAACGTTCATCTAGCAGCCTCTTGTGAAGAGCTGACTGTACCCATAATCAGCACTCTTGGGTACACTAGTGCTGATCAACTGTTCTAGAGACAATGTGACAAACCAGACTTTAAAAGTTTTTCAGAACAGTTCAAATTAATTCAAGTACTCATACTTTCCTTCATTACCAGATGAAAAAGATTTTAAAGTCTATTGGTTCTTTAGTTAGTAAGTATACTAGAAATTTTTCAGAGGCACCTATGCTGCTTTTAGCCAGCTAATGGCAACACTGCTAAACTCTATTTGTAGAATGGCAATTCAAAGCACTTTGAATTAGGATGCCTATAGCTGGAAGAACTTAAAGGACAGAAACAACATTGATAATATCAATATTTATATAGGATTACTGCTTTTAAATGAGTAAGAATCTATCCCAACATTCTCCCTTTTTTCCTACTAAATACTGTAATTTTAAATTATAATATTTTTTAAAAGAAAAACATTTAATACACTCAAATATTTCTGAAATATAAGATTTACATTTGGTCTGTTGCTTCTTTTGATTTATTAACACTACATTTTGTTAAACTAAAAATAACAGCAATACAAGAACTTTTAAAAGGTGAAAACATTTTTATATAATCAAATTCATTTCAGATCTACAGATTCAAGTATCTCAATTTCAACAAATGGTATGAAAAATACAATACAACTCCTTGGCCATTTTATTTTAAAGCAATCATTTTTAATGACTTTTAAAGGATGCAGCAATATTCCCTGGTGCAATTCAATCCGTCTAAATTAAATTGTGAGATACATGTCAAGGCAAAGATCTTTAAATTCAGTTTTTTAAATAACTTTCTTCATGACAGAATACTTTCAACCAAATGGAAATTATCTTGAAACACAATCAAATACACAAGTACCTATGAATAAATTTCTTTTTTGTTCCAATTACCTCTCAACTGACACTATTAGTATTATATTATTTAAAACAAGTATATCATGATGTTTTTATTGAAGTATATAGTTGGTTTACAGTTTTGTGTTAGTTTCAGAAATACAGCAAAGTGATTTAGTTATCTTTTTCAGTTTATTTTTCGTTATCGGTTATTAAAAGATACTGAAATAGTTTCCTGTGTTACACAGTAAATCCTTGCTGCTTACCTATTTTATGTATAACAGATTGAATCTGAATATAACTGAAAAAAATCTTCTACTATTACTTTAACCAAAGTAAAACTACAATACTCTGAACATATTCACTTAAACATTATTTATTTACATAATCTTAAAAAAAACTGTTATATTGTCTGAAATGTCTAGACACTGAATTGTGTTTTTCAAACTGACATTTCATATAACCAAGATTATTTCATGAAAATATCATAGTAACGTTATAGTTATAGCAATGCTTAACTTAATTCTCTTAAATAGAAAGTCTACACAGACAAAAATTACTAATAATACTTCCCAACACTTAACAAAAGTTGGGCTTTTAAAATGACAACACTGTAATCAGATTAATTTTTAAGTTACCTATATTTATACAACTGCTATGAAATCATAAGCCTTTTTAGTTACAAGGATTTCATATCTTTACTTACCATGTAATTGTACTCCTGTAACTTTAATACAATATGTAGTTTGATTTTTTTAATTAGTGGATCAGCAAGAAGCAAAAAAGGCCACTGCAATTACTGTCCACATGTCCACTTATATCAAATACTTTACAGGTCGACCTAACCATTTTTATTTCAAATAAGCTTAGTTTTCCATATTTATAAAGTCTTTCTGAAAATGATCAACTATCCTAGCATTAACAAAATGGCCATCTGTACTTTCTATAAGAATAAAAGGTAATACAATTTGGCTTAAACAAGCAGAGACAAAGAGGCCAGCCTATAGATTCATCATTTCTTCAACTTTCTTTAAACCATTCTAATTCTGTCTCTATCTCCTATATTAAAGTCTGATCATATATATTTAATTTCATTCTTTAAAATTTCAGCAGACAACTTCAGTGCTAACCTACCACTGCCCTGTCAGAAAATCTTTGATGTCACAGCATAATAGCTCCTGAAAGAACAGCACTAATACTTAATGTAACATGAAACCAGGGCTCTGCAGTGGGGCTGTCTGCTGTCAGGAACAAACAGCTTCACTGCTGTTCCCCAGAAGTGACAAGGTTGGGACCTATCCGTGCAGCAACCCTCACTACCAACAGAGATTTATTTTTATTAGGAACTAAGAATGCCACCTTATTCTTCTAAACATGCCAATCTCCATTTAGAAAATAAAAATAAATTACACTTTAATGTCAAATCATGCATATGGCTCAATTCTCCCCTGAAGCCTGTAAGTCATACACTGGAGAAGGTCTCTGGTATTTCAGAAAATTAATAGGCCAAGTGGAAATGACTAAACTTACTGTTAAGAAGCAATTAATACACTCTATCCTTATTTAAAAGTCACACCAAACAGTTATGTTTCAAGACTTTTTATAACATAGTTGAATTGGAAATGACAATATAGACCTCTCCCTTAAGATATTTTTGAAAGTGAAAGTATTAATAGCTCAGTTGTGTCAGATCTTTGTGACACAATGGACTGTAGCCCGCCAGGCTCCTCTGTCCATAGGATTTCCCAGGCAAGAATACTGGAGTAGGTTGCCATTTCCTTCTTCATTTTTACATGATACTAAATATCTGTTTGTTGTTGTTGTTCAGTCAGTCAGTCATGTCTGACTCTTTGTGACCCATGGACTGCAGCACACCAGGCCTCCCTGTCCCTCATTATCTCCCAGAGTTTGTCCAAGTTCATATTCATTGCATCAATGATGCCATCCAGCCATCTTATCCTCTGACACCTTCTTCTCCTTCTGCCCTTGATCTTTTCCAGCATCAGGGACTTTTCTAATGAGTTGTCTGTGTGCATAATATGACTAAAATACTGGAGCTTCAGCTTCAGCATCAGTCCTTTCAGTGAATATTCAGGGTTGATCTCCCTTAAGATTGACTAGTTTGACCTCCTTGCTGTCCAAGGGACTTTTGGGAGTCTTCTCCAGCACCACAGTTCAAAGGCATCAATTCTTTGGCATTCTTCCTTCTTTACAGTCCAGCTCTCACAAATAGTATGTGACCACTGGGAAGACCATAGCCTTGACTATATGGACCTTTGTCAGCAGAGTAATGTCTCTGCTTTTCAACACTGTCTAGGTTTGTCATTACTTTCCCGCAAGAAGCAATTTTCTTCTGATTTCATGGCTGCAGTCACCATCCACAGTGATTTTGGAGCCCAAAAAGAGGAAATCTGTCACTACTTTCACCTTTTCCCCTCCTATTTGCCATGCAGTAATGAGGCTGGATGCCATGATCTTAGTTTTTTTTAATATTTAGTCTTAAGTTTTCTCTTTCACTCTCTTCCTCCATCCTCATCAATGTGAGGATTGAGGATCTGCATATCTGAGAATCACCTTCATGGATCACTGTCTTGTCATGGCGAAGGGGCTTGCATAACTCAATGAAGCAATGAGCCATGCCATGCAGGGTCAGCCAAGACAGACGGATCACAGCAGAGAATTCTAACAAAACGTGATCAACTGGAGGAGAGAATGGCAAACCATCCCTATATACTTGCTGTGAGAACCTCATGAACTGTATAAAAGGCCAATATATGCTTTAAGACTAGTCATTTCAGTCAAAAGATTCACCAACAGAGAGAAAAATGAATCAGTAAAATAGCAACTGTGCAAATAATCAGTAAAACAATCAGTACAAAGATTTCTTTTTTAACCTATTAACCAACTGAAAATAGGACAATTAATTCCCATACATTTATGTAACACCTATGAGAGAACTAGATAATGCTATTTAACATTCAACCCAAAATCTTTTCTAGTGTCATCTATTACAAAATAGTAGGGCATATCTGCTCTTCTTCTGAACTCATAAAGCAATTTATTGCTTGTACTGGTCATTTAACAATTAACTGACTTCTCTATTACTGTTGTCTTGAACTGTAATTTACTTTTCTTAATATTAATGCTATATAAGACATACAAGAGAATTCATAAACTTCATTGGAAAACTTTAAAGAGGACCAAAATAAATGGAGAGCTATAATATGTCCATGGATTAGAAAATTCAATGTTATAAAATTATTGTTTCCATTAAAACTGACTTACAGAGTAAATGCAAACTGAACAAAAAGTCCCAATACGTTTTTCTTGTAGAACTTAAGTTAATTTTAAATTTATATGAAAATGTAAAGGGGCAAGAAGTGCCAAGACACTCTTAAAAAATGAAAACAAGATGATAGAATTTATTCTTCAAGATAACAAACTTATTATTGAGCATATATAATTAATTAAGTGTGAAAGGAGAGATAAGTGCCTTAAGAGAATATAATAAATGATTCCAAAATAGACCCATGCTTATATGAGCATTTGATATATGACACAGGTAACTGCAGAGCAGTCAGGAAAGGATAGATTTTAGTAGGTTACCTGGGACAACTGGATATCTATAAGAGGAAAAAAATACAACTACACTCCTACATCAAATAATGTCTCCAAACAACTGCAGATGGATTAAAGGTCAGTCACTGGAGATTGGCTTCATAACCTCAGATAGGAAAAAATGTCTTAAACAATACAAGATAAATATTAATCAAAAAAAGAAAAGATCTATAAATATTCAACTATACTAAAATTAAGAATGTTTACAAAACAACTTCATAAAGAGAGTGAAAAAAAAGCCAGGAGTGGAAAAAGATATTTGTAATATGTAAATAACAAAGACTTCATATCCATAATATATATATAAAACTACAAGTCATTTTTTAGAAAAACAAACAAAAATGACAGACAACCCAAAAGAAAATGGGCAAAAGACTTGAACAGGAACTTCCCAAGAGAAGAAATCTACATGATAATAAGTTAAAAAAAAAAGATACTTGATATCATCTGTAATCAGGAATGCAAGTTAAAACTATATACACAGGAGATAAGCAAGAATTTAAAGTCTGACAACACCAACTGTTGGCAAGGATATTGAGGAATGGGTACACTCATAGACTATTCATGGGAGTATAAACAATCACTTTTTAAAAGGTTAGGGTTATCTAGTAAAGATGAAAATAGGCATACCCTCTAACCCAACAATTTCACTCCAGCAAAAACAAACCCAAGAAACTTGTACACATATACACCAAGAAGATATATACACAAAAAAATTTATAGCAGCATTGTTCATAATAAGCAGCAACTGGAACAGCCCAAATGCTCGTCGACAATAGAGAGGATAGACTCTGATACTCACACGATAAAAAGCAAATAAACTAAAGGATTTCATGATGATATATGTTGAGCAAAAACTGAAACACATAAAAAAAAGACTCTGCATGATTTATATAATTCATAAAAACAGACAAAATCAAACTATATTTTCCAGAGCTGCATTCATAGTTAGTAAAACTATAAAGCAAAAGAAATGACTAACATTAAATACAGAATGGTGATTATCTTAAAGGGAAAGAGTGAGGTATGATTGGGAAGGAACACAAGTGGCTTCTGGGATGATGTCAGTGCTTGTTTTGTTTTTTTTAACCTGGATGTTGGTTACATGGAATTCACTTTATAAGTACTCATTACATATACATACAATTCTATTTCATACACTTTCCATGTTTACACTTTAGTTTTTAAAAAGAACAAATCTACTTCACAAAGAGTATTTGTGAATATAAGTGAAGTAATGTATGAGAAAAGTTCTTTGAAAACCACAAACAACTACACACATACTCATTTTTTAAAGCTGGTTAAGGACTGAAGCCATTCTCACTCATAAACCAACCAAGCAATAACCTACATGATATAAAATCCCCAACCTCAAAAACACATGTTGTCACCTCAAATAAGATATGTCTTCTGTAATGTCATAAAATAGTATTTAACATTCTTCTTTTAAAGATTCATTCCTCTGGATTAAAACATTATACTTTTTTAAAAATCCAAATAGCTCTTGAGAAAATATACTAAGCAGAGAACTATTAAAACTATAATGAGTTGTTAAAGGAACTGCAATAGGAAGACTTGGGGATTTTCAAATTTAAAATAGATATATGTTCTATTTCATGTCTCCTTACAACACTCCTATTCCTATTCAGTAGGCTCTCCAAAATACTACAGATCAGATAATTATCTTTAAAAGTTAAAGGCAAATTGCTTAAAATGTAAATAACTAATGCAACTAAACTTAAAAAATGAAACGAAACAAAGAAAAAACCTAGCAAGAAGAAAGAAGAGAAGGAAGGAGAAAGGGAGGGAGGAGAGAATTGGAAAAGCTAATTAATTTACAACTATTAATTTCTAGTTTTGAAAACAGAAACTCACATGTAAATTCCATTTTAAAACGTACATACACAAATGTACATTATCTCACTTATTAAATTGGTAAGCAAAAGGAACATGACTAGAGAATTTTTGTTTAACTTTATTATGCTTTATAAAAAGCAGTTTAAATGTGTTACATTTCAAAATATTCATTATTTATTAAAACATATCTTTCCTAATTTCCCTTCTTCCTATCAAAGCCTTCTTCGTCATCTATTCCATTTCTGAGAGTACCATATCTCAGCTAGTAGGAGTGGAATTTCTGGGTCATATCATAGTTACATATTTAAGTTTTTGAAAACTGCTAAAATGTTCTCTAAAGTGGCTGCACCATTTTACATACCTGCCAGCAACATACAAAGTTTCCAACTTCTCCAAGTCTTCAACAACATTTTTTAGTTTCAGGTTTTTTTTTTTTTTGTGTGTGTGTGTGTGTGTGTGTGTGTGTTTTTTGAATTATTTCTTTTTTTTTTTTATTATTATTGTTTTTGCCATACATTGTCATGATATCACCATGGGTTTACATATGCTTCCCCTCCGGGTCCCCCCTCCCTCCTCCCTCCCCCCCGGGAAATCTCGCTGCACCAGTCCCGAGCATCAATCCTGGGCTGGCGATTGATTAGACACATGACAATTAACATGCTTCAATGCCCTTCTCCCATATCATCCCACCCTTACCCTCATCCACAAAGTCCACAAGTCTATTCTATACATCTGCGTTCCTTTTGTTGTCTCCCATGTTGGGTTCTCATTACTGTCTTTCTAAATTCCATATATATGTGTTAATATACTGTATTGTTGTTTTTGCTTCTGGCTTACTTCACTCTGGATAATGGGCTCCAGTTTCGTCCATCTGAGTAGAATTGCTTCAAATGAATTTTTTTTTAATGCTGAGTAATATTCCATTGTGTATATATACCACAGCTTTCTTATCCATTCGTCAGTTGATGGGCATCTAGGTTGCTTCCATGTCCTGGCTATTGTAAACAATGCAGCGATGAACATTGGGGTGCACGTGGCTCTTTCAATTCTGTTGGTGGGAATGCAAACTAGTACAGCCACTATGGAAAACAGTGTGGAGGTTCCTTAAAAAGCTGCAAATAGACCTGCCATATGACCCAGCAATCCCACTGCTGGGCATATACACAGAGGAAACCAGAATTGAAAGAGCCACGTGCACCCCAATGTTCATAGTTTCAGTTTTTATGACTATAGCCATTCTGGTGGTGGTTTAGTCGCTATGTTGTGCCAGATTCATGCGATCCCATGGACTGTAGCCTGCCAGGCTCCTCTGTCCATGGGACTCTCCAGGCAAGAATATCTGAGTGGGCTGCCATTTCCTTCTCCAGGGGATCTTCCCGACCTAGGGATCGAACCCAGGTCTCCTGCATTGTAGAGAGACTGCTGACTGAGCTACAAGGGAAGTCTATAGCCATTCCAGTGTGTGAGAAATAATATTGTGATTTTGATTTACATTCCTCTAATGACTAATGATCTTGAGCAACTTTTTAACCTGCTTATCAGCCATTTGTAAATCTTACTTGGAAAATATTTACTAAAATTCTTTGCCCTTTTAAAAAATTCCATTATTTATCTTTTTATTGTTGAGGTGTGAGAGTTCTTTATATAGACTGAATACTAGTTACTTATCAATATATGACTTGTAAATATTTTCACCCATTCTACAAGTTGTCTTTTCACTTTCTTGGCGGCTTCCTTTAATCAAAAAAGGTTTTATAATTTTTATGTAGTTAAATTTATCTTTCTTTACTAATGTTTTTGCTGTCTTATCTAAGAAATCACTACCTAACCCAAGGTCATGAAAATATACTCTATGTTTAAGAGTCAGATGTGAGATAGGGATCCCACTTCATTCTTCTGCATAGGGATATCCAGATGTCCCAGCATTATCTGTTGGAAAGACTACTACACTCCCACTGATGTCTTGGCACTCTTGTCAAAAATAATACTACTGTTTTTAAGATGTTATTAATGTTTCCTTTTAACAAGGAATTTTTAATTGTGGCTACTTGTCTATGAGAACAATGTGAAAAGCATATTTGGGGAATCACTATACTCATTATTCAAACTATGCAAAAAATTTTTTCAAGCTCACTTTTCACATTTTAATTTTACTACTTAGCACTACTAAGTTTACGCCCTATAGAGCCACTCAAGATGGACGGGTCACAGTGGAGAATTCTGACAAGACATGGTCCACTGGAGAAGGGAAGGACAAACCATTTCAGTATTTTTGCCTTGAGAACACTATGAACAGTATGAAAAGGTAAAAAGATATGACACTGAAAGATGAATTCCTCAGGTCAGTAGGTGCCCAATATGATACTGGAGAAGAGTGGAGAAATAGCTCCAGAAAGAATGAAGAGATGGAGCCAAAGCAAATACAACACCCAGTTATGGATGTGACCAGTAATGGAAGTCAAGTCCAATGCTGTAAAGAGCAATACTGCATAGGAACCTGGAATGTTAGCTCCATGAATCAAGGTAAATTAGGAGTTGTCAAGCAGGGATGGGAAGAGTAACCATCGATATTTTAGGAATCAGGGAACTAAAATGGACTGGAATGGGCGAATGTAATTCAGATGACCATTGTATCTACTACTGTGGGCAAGAATCCCTTAGAAGAACTGGAGTAGCGCCCATAGTCAACAACAAAAGAGTCTGAAATGTAGTACTTGGGTGCAATCTCAAAAACGACAGAATGATCTGTGCTTGTTTCCAAGGCAAACCATTCAATATCACGATAATCCAAGTCTATGCCCCGACCAGTAATGCTAAAGAAGCTGACATTGAATGATTCTATGAAGAACTACAAGACTTTCTAGAGTAATACCCAAAAAAGATGTCCTTTTCATTATAGGGAACTAGAATGCAAAAGTAGGAAGTCAAGAGATACTTGTAGCAACAGGCAAGCTTGGCCTTGGAGTACAAAATGAAGCAGGGCAAAGGCTAACAGAGTTTTACCAAGAGAACACACTGGTCATAGCAAACACCATCTTCCAACAACACAAGAGACGACTCTACACATGGACATCACCAGATGGTCAATACTGAAATCAGATTGATTATATTCTTTGCAGCCAAAGACGGAGAAGCTCTATACAGTCAGCAAAAAAAAGACCTGGAGCTGGCTGTGGCTCAGATCATTAACTCCTTATTGAAAAATTCAGACTTAAATTGAAGACAGTAGGGAAAACCACTAGACCATTCAGGTATGACCTAAGTCAAATCCCTTATGATTATACAGTAGAAGTGACAAATAGATTCAAGGGATTGGGTCTGATAGATAGAGTGCCTGAAGAACTATGGATGTAGGTTCATGACATTGTACAAGAGGCAGTGATCAAGACCATCCCCAAGAAAAATGCAAAAAGGCAAAATAGTTGTCTGAATAAGCCTTACAAATAGCTGAGAAAGGAAGAGAAACTAAAGGCAAAGGAGAAAAGGAAAGATATACTCATTTGAATGCAGAGTTCCAAAGAATACCAAGGAGAAATAAGAAAGCCTTCCTCAGTGATCAATGCAAAGAAACAGAGGAAAACAATACAATAGGAAAGACTGGAGATATCTTCAAGAAAATTAGAGATACCAAGGGAACATTTCATGCAAAGATAGGCACCATAAAGGACAGAAATGGTATGGACCCAGCAGAAGCAGAAGATATTAAGAAGAGGCAGAAAGAATACATAGAAAAACTATACCAAAAAGATCTTAATGACCCAGATAACCACGATGGTGTGATCATTAACCTAGAGCCACACATCCTGGAATGAGAAGTCAAGTGGGCCTAAAGAAGTATCACTACAAACAAAGCTAGTGGAGGTGATGGAATTCCAGTTGAACTATTTCAAATAGAAAGATGATGCTGTGAAAGTGCTGCATTCAATACGCCAGCAAATTTGGAAAACTCAGCAGTGGCCACAGAACTGGAAAAGGTCAGTTTTCATTCCCATCCCAAAGAAAGGCAATGCCAAAAAATGTTCATACTACCTCACAATTGCACTCATTTCATAAGCTATCAAAGTAATGCTCAAAAATCTCCAAGCCAGGCTTCAACAATATGTGAACCATGAACTTCTAGATGTTCAAGCTGGATTTAGAAAAGGCAGAGGAATCAGAAATCAAATTGCCGACATCCACTGGATCATCAAAAAAGCAAAAGAATTCCAGAAAAAAACATCTACTTCTGCTTTATGACTATGCCAAAGCCTTTGACTGTGTGAATCACAACAAAGCATGGAAAATACTTCAAGAGATGGGGATATCTGACTACTGTACCTGCCTCCTGAGAAATCTGTATGCAGGTAAAGAAACAACAGTTAGAACCAGACATGGAACAACAGATTGGTCCCATATTGGGAAAGGATTGCATCAAAGCTATATACTGTCACCCTGCTTATTTAACTTATTTGCAGAGTACATCATGCAAAATGCCATGTTAGATGAAACACGAGCTGCAATCAAGATTACTGGGAGAATTATCAGTAACCTCAGATATGCAGATGATACCACCCTTATGGCATAAAGTGAAGAAGAACTAAATAGCCTCTTGATGAAAGTGAAAGAAGAGAGTGAAAAAGCTGGCTTAAAACTCAACATTCAAAAAACGAAGATCATGGCATCCAGTCCCATAACTTCATGGCAAATAGATAGGGAAACAGTGGAAACAGTGACAGACTTTACTTTCTTGGGCTCCAAAATCACTGCATATAGTGACTGCAACCATGAAATTAAAAGACTCTTGCTCCTTGGAAGAAAAGCTATGACCAACCTAGGCAACATATTAAAAAGCAGAGCTGTTACTTTGCTGACAAAGGTCCACAGAGACAAAGCTATGGTTTTTCCATGTATGGATGTGCGAATTGGACTATAAAGAAAGCTGAGGAGGGGGAACTAAGATGGCGGAGGAATAGGACGGGGAGTCCACACTCTCCCCAACAAATACACCAAAGGAACATTTAAATACCGAACAAACTCCATAAAACAACATCTGAATGCTGGCAGAGGACTTCAGGCATCTGGAAAGACAGCCCATTGCCGACGAAAGAAGGTAGGACCAAAAAAAAAGAAAGAAAGAAAGCTGAGCATTGGAGAAGACTCTTGAGAGTCCCTTGGACTGCAAGAAGATCCAACCAGTCCATCCTAAAGGAAATCAGTCCTGAATATTCATTGGAAGGACTGATGCTTAAGCTGAAACTCTAATACTTTGGCTACCTGATGTGAAGAACTGACTCATTGGAAAAGACCCTGATGATAGGCAAGATTGAAGGCAGAAGAAGAAGGGGACAACAGAGGATGAGATGGTTGGATGGCATCACCAACTTGATGGACTTAGTTTGAGCAAGCTCTGGGAGTTGGTGATGGACAGGGAAGCCTGGCATGCTGCAGTCCATGGGATCACAAAGAGTCAGACATGACTGAAACTGAACTGACTGACTGACTTTTAAGTTTGGTAGCCTGAAGTAGCTGATCCCTCCTAACTATGAGGCCCTTTCTGTACTTCAGCCTCCTCTGTAAAGTGAAGAGGTAAGTGATTGATTATTTTACCTCAAGTTGTGGGATAAAGAGGAAAGAGTAAGCTGAAAAGGGGAACTGAGGAAGAGTTGAGCATATCTGAGTAGTCACGATTTCAATCAAAGTTTATCTTTGTTTGATTTCCATATGGACTTATTTGAAAAATGGGCTCTACTGCTTACAAAAAATCTGAAAGCTAAAGAACCCTAAGCCCCTGAGAAGAGAGGCATGGAGAAACATTATAGAAATAAAGATAAGAGATTTTAAAAAATAGGTTTAAGATCTGACCTGAATAAGAAACAATGGAGAATTTTAGGAAGTAAGAGATTACAGCACAAATATTAAGGAATATAGTTGAAGAACAAAAGTTACAGATTGAAAGAGAAGGTTTGAAGAGGAAAAAGACAAAGCCCACCTCTAAAGGGTTTTCTCTGATTTCCAAACTAGCTGATGAGAGCTTATCTTCTTGAGAGTTTGACATCTCCCTTCAAAACAATGGAAATGTTTTGACTTAACCTAATTTGTTTGAGCTGTGAGTCTATTATCCTCAAAGCCAATGGCAACTATACTTATTATTTTAAGGAATCAGTTAGCTACATTAATTTACTACCTTTAAATATATTTTTTAATATTTTCATTAGTAGACGACTGTGAATACAAACACATAACTTGCTTGGAAATCAATTCCACTGCTTAAAAAAAAAAAGATACACCTGCTCAGAATTCAGAAGATATCTTTTTTAATGCTCTATTTCTTTTATTAAAATAAAATTTTTATTAAGGTATAATAAAGATAGAGTATAGTACATTAATCTTAAATTCAATCAGTGAAGTCAATGAATTTCTGCATAAGTACTGTCTCATGTAACCACCAACCAGATTAAAATATAAAACATTTCCAGTACCCAAGAAAGTTCTCACATGTCTATTCCCAACTAATATTCAAACACCAGAGATAACCACCATTCTAACTTTTATAATTGTAGAGTGGTCCTGAATTTAATAAGCAGAATCACAGTATACACTTTATCTTCTATCAATTCTAACCTTTGTTTAGCTCTATTTCTATCTCTTTACACTAGCTCTCTATTTTCTACATAATGTCTGTGAGAGTCATTCATGTTGTTGCTAATATCAAAAAGTTTTTATTGCTGTTAACATTTCATTGAAAAAGTCAATTTTATTTATCCATTCTCCTATTGATGGAAAATGGATTGTTTACAATTTGTGACTATTATGAATAAAATAGTTATGAAGATGTTTTGCATGTCTTTTGGTAGATACAAGCACTCACTTCTTGGGAATATACCTAGGACCGGAAATGTTGCCAGAGATAGGCATATGTTTAACTTTAGTATATAATACCAAATAATATTCAAAATCAGCTATAAAAATTTACACTCCCACCAGCAGTATGGGGCTCCCCAGGTGACACTAGTGGTAAAGAACCTGCCTGCCAATACAGGAGACATAAGAGATGTGGGTTCGATCCCAGGGTTGGGAAGATCCCCCAGAGGAGAGCAAGGCAACCCACTCCAGTATCTTGCCTGGAGAATCCCACGGACGGAGAAGCCTGGAAGGCTACAGTCCACAGGGTCGCAAAGAGTCAGACATGACTGAAGCGACTTAGCACGCATGCACCAGCAGTATATTAATGAGTTTCAGTTGTCCTACATCCTCACCAACATGTGAGGCATTGTCAGTTTTCTTTATTCTATCCTACATGCTCTGTTAATTTTCTGAAACCTGGAATCTTACTAACTGTAAATCAGAACATATACTATCCTGTCTTTAAAGTACGGTCCTAGTCAGCAGCCCTGAGAGAAAGCAACAGTGACACTACCTGGATGATAGTTAGAAATACTGAAGCTCATGTTCCATCTAGACTTCCTGAATCAGAACCTCCATTTTTAACAAGATCCTCAGATGATCTGCATGCCTACTAAAATTTAAGAAGCACTTCTCTGGCTGATAAAGTGTATAAATTCTAGAATAGTTTAAACATCTCCTAAAAATATTTCCAATAGAACCTCTATTAATCAGCAAGATACGCTCCAGTAACACATTCTTTATACAAAGTTACTTACCAAGACAATATTCTAGAATGTATAACTGACCACCCACAAGGAGAAGAAGTAATTATTAGGGCCAAACACTGGTTCACAAAGAACAGGTCTGGTCATATCAATCTCTTTTCTTTATCAGAAGTACTTTATTACTTTAGATGAGTAATGCATTAGAAATGCTGCATTTAAATTTCAGAAAGCCATTTGACAGTCTCTAACATGCTGGCTATATTGTAAATATCTTACAGTAGGACACTGTTTTAGGGGCTTCCCTAGTGGCTCAGACGGTAAAGAATCTGCTTGCAATGCAGGGGACCCAGGTTCAATCCCTGGGTCGGAAAGATCCCCTAGAGAAGGGAATGCCTACACACTCCAGTATTCCTGCCTGGAGACTCCCATGGACAGAGGAGCCTGGTGGAATACAGTCCATTGGGTCACAAAGAGTTTGACATGACTGTGCAACTTTCACTTTCAGGACACTGTTTAAGATCCCAATCAAAAAATTTATTTTTTAGTTTTAATTAATATTCTATAAAACATGTTGGTAGATTTTTCTAGTGCTTAACTAGCATTGTATTCCTCAAGCTTATAGTATTTTATTCTCTTATTTTTATCTTTTTTGTATCTATGGTTATATTCTCTTTCTTATTCCTTATGTTTTAAAAAATTTTTGTTAAGAACTTTTGGATCTTGATTCTGTCATTCAACATATTAATTAGGGAATTCTCTGGTGGCCCAGTGGTTAGGACTGTACCTTCACTGCTGAGGGCCCAGGTTCAATCCTTGGTTGGAGAACTAAGATCATTAAAGCTGTGAGGTATGGTCCATCTGTGCTCCCAAAACAAAATAAAGTAAACCCCCCAAAACCTTAATAACTATTAGAAATTTTATTTGACCATGCTGGCATTGAGCATACATTTATTCACATATCTATAAGGCTTAATTAATTAAATAAAATTCAAGAAACATTTATTTAATGTCTTCTATAAGCTGGATAGATGCTGGAGATACAAAGGGTATTTAAAGAGAATACCATGTCAACTTTATGCCAAAATACTTTTTCAATTACAAAAACTGACTTGATAAAGCATAGAAAAGATGAACAGACCAATAAAATACCATTAAGTACCTATCATTATTAAAGGTGTGAAAACGATATGGTTTTACAGTTAAGTTTTTTTAACTTGTAAAGAACTGACAATTCCTATGCTCTCCAATAGACAATGATGGCAACAAACAATTCCTATGTTTCCAGAGCACAGACAAAGATGGAAAGCTTCCAATTCATTTTATGAAACTGACATGACCCTAGATAGCACAAAAATTAATGAATACAGATACACATTGACATATTTAATGATATAACTCATTTATATAATCACATTCAGCAGCATGAATATATGTACACATATAAATATAAGCTTATTTGAGGAATACAAGGCTAGTTAAGCACTAGAAAATCTATCAACATGCTTTATAGACTATTAATTAAAACTATAAAAATAAGCAGATTGGGATCTAAAAATTCCTGACTTTTAGATCTAAAATCTAACAAGATACCAGGGGATCCTCCTGACCCAGGGATTATGTTTTAATAATGTCACCCTAAGAAAACTACTTAATTTCTAACTCCCATGCAAGGACTTTCCTGGTGGCTCAGTAGTAAAGAATCTGCCTGCCAATGCTGAAGATGCTGGCTTGATCCCTGGGTCAGGAAGACCCCCTGCAGAAGGAAATTGTTAATCCGCTCCACTATTCTTGCCTGGGAAATCCCTTGGACAGAAGAGCCTGGCCAGCTGCAGTGCATGGGGGTCGCAAGAGTCAGACTCAACTTAGTGGCTCAACAACAGAAACAGCAACCTTCATATACTATTGGTAGGAATGTAAGTCGATAGCACCACTATGGAAAATGGTATGCAGGTTCCCCAAAAGATTAAAAGTAGAACTACCATATGATCCAGCAATTCCACGCCCGAGTCTCTATCCAAAGGAAATGAACACTAATTCAAAGAGCTATATGCACCCCTATGTTCATCACAGCATTATGTACAACCACCAAGATAAAGAAGCAATCTAAGTGTTCATCAGTAAATAAATGAATAAAGAAGAAGTGGATTCATATATGAAATGTTACTTAGTCATAAAAAATAATGGAATCTTGTCATTTGTAGCAATATGGATGGATCTAGAGGGTATTATGCTAAGCAAAATAAGTCAGAGAGAAAGACAAATACTATACAATTTCACTCATATATAGAATCCAAAAACCAGAACAAACAAAACAAAATAGACTCATAAATAAAGAGAACAAAGTTGTGGTTCTCTTTATTGTGGTTCTCCTCTCTGTGGTCAGAGGGGAGGGTATGGAGGATTGAATGAAATAAGTGCAGAGATATATGAGTACAAACTCTAGTCATACAATAAGTCATGAGAATGTAATATGCAGCATAGGGAATGTAGTCAGCAATACTGTCATACCTTTGTATGTTAACAGATGGTTACTAGACTTATCATGGTGATCATTTTGTAAAGAATGTAAATGCCAAACCATTATGCTATGTACCTGAAACAAATATTACAAGTCAACTATACTTCAACTAAAAAAAAGAAACAGAAAATTAATTCCTGTGTCTCCGTTTCCTCATCCATTAATTGGGAATAATAATACATACCTCATAGAGTTAGGTAAGGTCAGACTGATGTTAAGGTAAGACTTAAGGAAATACCACTTTGTACATAATATTGTTTAATACATAAAACAAATACATAAAACTTTGAAACAAATTATCCAAGCACTCTTTTATTCAATAATATCTACTGAGTGCTATTTAGGTTCCAGGCATTGTTCTAGTCACTAAAAATTAAGCAGTGAACAAACAACAAAATTCCTATCCATGTGGAGATTACATTTGAGTGCAAAAGAGGAAGCAACATCTCTACCACTGCTCCCCTCCTATGGACTTGATAATCATCTACATGAAATCACACTTTCAACCCTGAGATTTCATGGTATAAACTATGAGCTTATAATTTGAGGTATAAGTACTAAAAGAATATACAGAAATGCATTCCCAAGTTCTAACCTATCATGAAAGGCTGATAATAACTACCACACCACTGCCATCTCCTCCAGAAACATCGCTTCATGTTATTGTTGCTTTCAGGCAATACCTTTGATTTCACATCTGCCCTCTCTGATACTGTATATCACCTATCCATTTAGATGCTGAACTCATAGACATCTCCACTGCCTCACTAATTCCCTTTTCTCCACTGGTGCTCTCTCCATCAGGGAAAGGGCAGAGTCATTAGTAGAAAGAATTTAGCTTTTATCAGCAGATGAACTTGGGTTCAAATCCTAGTCTGCTGCCTCCACTAGGAATCTCCTGGGATCTGGAGGTCAAGCCTGCAATCTCTGGCCATGTTGGGTTGAGGCTGAGCTCCTCCCAGAGGATGCCTCCTCAGTCCATGGGATATTGGAGCCTGGGAATAGCATAGGGAATGTAGTCAGCAATACTGTTATACAGAGGGCAACAGAAAGTTACCAACTCCATATCCCAATCTCAGCCAGCTGCCTCCACCCATAACCTTCTATGGCTGAGTCTACAATCACTGTCCAAGCCGGCTGCACCTGGGCCCTGCCAGGGGTTGAGGGGAGCCTATGGGGTCAAACTCCCTGTATACCAGCTCCCACCTCTCTTTAAGTTCACCACTGATTCTTCAGTTATTGCTATGGTCAAAAATCTTGTCCCAAGAAAATTCATACCCAAACTCACTCTGGACCCAGAGTCTAGTCTCACTCTGGGTATAGTCTGTAGTACTAGTCTCTATAAGTTATGAAACTCAAAAATTAAGAGGCTGAACTTTCCTGGTGGTCCAGTGGTTAAGAATCCACCTGTCAATGCAGGGGACACCAGTTTGATCCCTGGTCTGGGAAGATTCAACATGCCACAGGACAACTAAGCCCATGCGCCACAACTACTGAGCCCACACTCTAGAGTCCATGGTCTGCAGCAAGAGAAGCCACCACAATGAGAAGTCTGCACACCACCACAAAGAGTAGCCCCTGCTTGTGGCAACTAGAGAAAGCCCTCATGCAGCAAAGAAGACCCAGTCCAGCCAAAACTAAAATAAATAACTTAAAAAAAAAAAGATGTTAACCTAAGAGTAAAGAAATTTTAGTTCAGGTAGATTTGTTGATTTGCATTTGAAGAGGTTCTCAAAGTACCTATTATTATAGAAGAGTGAGGAGTCTCTCTCAAAAGTGCTATAGAGCCATTGTGTTAGGAAAATTGTAGAATGATTTTACATTACCTTCTAGAATATTTTATCCCTTCAATAAAGTATTTGAACATAACATTCTACTTTTAGCCAGATTCTCTTTTACAGACATTCACTTTAGTAGTAGCTAATGCTTACATGCCACCTACCATGTGCCAAACCCTGTTCTAAGCACTTTTATTTAATTATTTAATCCTAAAACAACCCTAAGAAGGGGCAGTCTTACAGCTAAGGAAACTGAGGCTAAAGAGATCAAAGTAACAGGTTCAAGGTAAAGTTAGAAAGTTGCAGAGTATGCTCTCAGCTACAGTGTCACAAACTTGCTTTACCCTAAACTAATTCTCCAGCACTGTACAGGTAAGAGAAATAAAATCAGAGTCAGCAAAGAATTTCAACTCTTCAGAATGCTTGACAAAGGAAGCTAAGGACAAGTTTTAAAACATAACCTTAAAGGTGGAGGAAGAGGCAGGAGAACAATAAAAATTGAAGGGAGGAAACTTTTTTAAACATTTGGAACAAGAGGATATTCAAAGTATTTTCCATCTTATCTCCCTGAAAGTGAAAGTCGCTCGGTCTTGTCCAACTCTTTGTGACCCCATGGACTACCCAGACCATGGAATTCTCCAGGCTAGAATATTGGAGTGGGTAGCCATTCCCTTCTCCAGGGGATCTTCTCAACCCAGGGATCGAGCCCAGGTCTCTGGCATTGCAGGTGGATTCTTTATCACCTGAGCCACCAGGGAGGCCCAAGAATACTGGAGGGGGTAGCCTATCCCGCCTCCATCAGATCTTTCCAACCAGGAATTGAATCTCGGTCTCCTGCATTTCAGGCGGATTCTTTATCAACTGAGCTCTTTAAGCCAAAAGCCAATCACCAGCAACCTTCAAAGACCTGTTTATGAAACACGGTGCTCTCCCTTATCAGAAACAGAACCTTATAAGCAAAAGAATGCAAAAATTAATGACTTATCAAGTGGAAATGAACCATCCAGCTAGTCCAATGGAAAGAGAATGTGACAATTTCTCTGTAGGAATGTGAAGCTAATACATATACAGACAGTCCTCAACTTGCACTACACTATGTTAACTGAAATGAGTGCATATTAGAGCCAGGTCCTCACTTTGCAAGGTTCTGCAGTAACTGATTTCAAACCAAGACATCCGAACTATGTAAAGCTGAGATCAGAACTATGCAAAGGGAGGATGCGGTCCTGATACAGAAGTATTCCAGTTCACATGGAGTCCTGCAAAGCAAGGATTGCCTTAATAACTGAACCTACTGAAATTAAAAGTCACATAATATGTTTAGCTCCTGATTATCCAAGCTTACGGTTATCTAGCATGTAGATTATCTGAGGGAAATCTCATGACTTGCTTGTCTGTTAGAAGCAGCTGCATTATACAGCAAAATACCATAGGACTTCAAACCAGGACATATGGATTTAGATAATGGTTCTGCCACTTAATGGCTATGTGACCTTGGGCAAGTCATTTTCCCTCCCCAGACCTTAATTTATTTGTCTATAAAATGAGAATAATGGCACATACATCCCAGAATTGTTTTACAAATAAAATAGCAATCACTGATATTTATTGAGAGTTTACAATGTATCAGGCACTCTTACAAATGTATTTTGTCTATTGAAACCTCTCAAAAACCATGATACTCAGGTTATTATCTCCATCTTATGAAAGCACCCAGAAATGCATGCGTACTGCTCAATATATGTTTGGTGATGCGCATCTACTTCATTATTAAATATTGCCTCCATCCATGACAAAGAATAGGTATTGAAAAGAAAATCTGAAACCTGTTTATGTATTAGATGCTTCAAAAAACAGTTAAAGGAAGAGAATTAAATTCTTCCTAAAAGCAGATGGAGTTCTTCCTCCTAGAGATTCCTTTATCCTCTTCCTCTTGAGTACTAGCTGCACTCTAAGATTCTGGAAGAAGTTCACTAGAAAACTTCAAAGACAGCCAACTCTGTTGGTGACAAAAACCATACTTAAAAAACCTGGCACTGTCCACTGCTGCCAGCCTCGCCAAACACATGCAATGAATTGATGGCTGTATCCCAATGCCCTGCCTATCTTATCCAGCCCAACCTCCTTCACAAACACAACCCTTCAAATGCTAATACTTCCTTCCTAAAGTTCTTATTGGGCTTCCCTGTTGGCTCAGCTGGTAAAGAATCTGCCTGCAATGCAAGAGACCTGAGTTCAATCCCTGGGTTGGGAAAATCCCCTGGAGAAGGGAAGTCTACCCACTCCAGTATTCTGGAAAGTGAGAGCACTGTCCAGCATCACACTGTGGAAATACACTCTATCAAAGTTGGAAGAATAAAGAGAAGATAGAAATATTTTACAGTTTTTGCTCATTAATCAAACCAGCATAAATTCATTTCTTAGTTAGATTCTTGGCCATTTGTCAGTTTAGAAGACAGAGTGGACATGTTGTTTTGAGGCTGATATACAGAACAAGGAACTTGAGTGAAAATCTACATAGAGGTAGCACAGAGCCTTATCCCAGAAGGGTAGAAACAGTATGTCAGAACCGAAACTTCTTTAAAGATCATCAAACTTCCTATTCTACCAGTAAAGAAACTAATTCCTAGAAAGAAGTGATTTAGCCAAAGTCACCAAAAGTTTATTGGCAGAGCTAAAACTTGCAAACTGGTTCCTTGATACTATACCAAGCTGTCCAACAAGCATATCAAGTTAGAGAAAAGAGGGAAAGGGAAAAGAGAAAGCTGAAGGCAACATTAATCCCTCATTGCTGCCTTACTCACTTTACTCACTTTTGCTCTGATTATATCTAAATCCAAGGAAGGCTGAAAGCAGAAGCAACAAAGAACCCCAGGCATTCAGGGGAGTAGATGCTCCACTTGGTCCCCTCCCCTGCAAAACCCCAGGCATTCAGGGGAGTAGATGCTCCACTTGGTCCCCTCCCCTGCAACACGATATACACACTTAATTATGGAGACCTGCTGACCCATTCATGCCAATAAATGACTCAAATTGTCTTGCTTTGTAATAAAAGGTGGCTTAAGTGCTTCTCTCACATCAGAGCCCTATAAAAAATGAACCCCCATACTGATAAATATGTAGCCCCACTCTCTGGCTCTGGTTTTCAGTGACTGACTACATTCTTCAGAGCAATCTTGTCCCAGGAGGGGTTCCCTGGAAACTATATTTTTCCTCCTTGACTCATCACACACTCACCCTTCTTTCTCATTTGCTTTTTTATTTCAGTGGTCTCCAAAGTAAGATCACACATCCCCAGAGTACACTATAGAAATACACAAGTGTTTATTCATTTAAGAAGTGAGAAAAATTAATCTTTGCTTAAATTTAAATACAGATTATCAAATATTAATATGTCATATCCTGTACCAAAGGAAAAAGAGGAGTCTGATTATTGATGATATTATCTAGCTTTTAACTAAATTAACCCTAAACAAATATTCAAGTTCCTTTAAAAGATCCTTTCAAAGAAACCACGGTTTGAGGTTAATACTATGACCAAGCTAACACTTGTACCATAGTAGTAGCCTTTTAGCAGTCATATCACAGGATGAAACAATGATGACCCAAGAAGACCTGATAAGAAATATGTCAAGATTTATTAACTAATCAAAAAGATAATTTAAGTATAGATTTACACCTAGTATCATCAAGAGTGGACCTTAGCCTATTGTACTTTGAGACATTAAATAGTAATATGAAGCCATTAAAATCGGTGAAGACATTTAAAAAATAAAATCATGAAGACATTTAAAAACAAAGCACACAGACAGAAATTTTTGTACTTACTGTAATTTTTCCAATAATGTTTAAAATCATACAATACTCAATCCAATATTTTACAAAATTTCACCAAACTTAATGTTAAATGCTTAGAAACCTCTTGTGAAGTTCCTTAGTTATAAAAGACAAAAAAATCACACCCTATTAGAAAAGTTCTTGTTCTTTCTGCTGCTATAAAAATAGCTAAAAATAATATACAGAAAACAGTACAGCAACATTTATTAATAAGTACATTTCTGGGATAAAAAATCAGATCTGCCATAGTGTACATCTCTGGGTAACTACTTAATTAGAATGCAATCTGAATGATGTCTTCATGGGTTGGACAGTGAGTACTACCACAAACAATGTTGAAAGTTGTATAGAAAACATGGCTGTCATTTTGAAAAAGAAACTAATGTCATGCAGAATGCTTTGTTTTCAGATAACAAATGTACATATTTTTGAACATGCCTCTGTTCATGATCTTCAACAGGTAAAGTGATACTTCTGAATGAGTGGCCAAAATATGTACCAAAAAAGATATAGCTTCAACACTGTTACTCTTTTAAATAAAAGTAATTTTTAGGGAAAAGTGACTAAGTGTAACTGCTGGTGAAGAGATTGCCCTGATAGGACGAAAGGGAAAAAATTAGGGATAAGATTACAGATATAACTAATGGAGTAACTGTATTATTCATAGGCAAGCAATTTAGGCAAAATGTTAAAACCAAGTGCTACATGATAATGCAATTACTTTTTAAAATTAGACCTACAAAACAGTAAAATCTCTACAAGCTTTGAAATGAGATGAGGAGTGACCTTGAGAATTGTTGGCACTACCCAATTCTACTGCTTATCTCATGACAAAGTTTCCAAACTTAAGGATAAGGAACCAAGAAACTAGTGTACCAAATGTGCTAACCTTTCAGTGATGACAAGTAGCTGTGAGTGTGTTATGACACAGCTAGTCTAGACAGATAGATGGACAGACAGATACATACACCATACACTGTTGTTTAGTCATTAAGTCTTGTCAGACTCTTTGCTACCCATGGTCTGTAGCCCATCAGGCTTCTCTATCTGGGGGACTTCCCAGCCAAGAATACTGGAATGGGTTGCTATTTCTTTCTCCAAGGAATCTTCCCGACCCAGGGATCAAATCCACATCCCCTGTATTAGCAGGCCGGTTCTTTACTGCTGAGCCACCAGGGAAGCCCACATACATACATAACATCCTACAAATTTAACTGTCTCTTCAAGATAAAGATGATATTTTATCAAATGACAAAGTAAATGATTTCAAAACATATATATTAAAAATGTATTTTAAAAACATGTTTGGAAATGATTTCATCGCAGTGTGATTTTGTTACCAAAAGTATTTTGTCTATCACCTACAAAAGCTCTCATCTGTTTTCAATTTTAAAATTGGCAACAGCATATTCTAACCTGTTTAATGATGTTACAGAGAGTTCCAACGTGTTTTTGAACCCATTTATTAGAAATATGGTAAAAAATAAATGATTGTCATGAGAGAAAAGACAGATTTTACTAGCCACATTTTAACAAATGTTTTGCATACTTTGTGTAAAGGATTAATAAGTTAGTATCACATTAAGTGCAAACAATAGTGTACTTCATCAATTTGGATATATTTTTCTTTCTGAAGTATCAGTTTTAGCTGTGACAGCATTAAAACCATGTAGCAAAGAAACCTGAACTTAGAACCAAACTATTAAGTCACTTTATCACCAAGGTTAAACTAAGATTTTAAAAAATAACAAATCATATTATATTATAGAACTAGGGGGACCACAGTTTTAAAATATTATTTATTCTATCAATACAGCTTTCATTTTAATATCTATTGTAAATGTTTTACAGCATATACTTGCACAATAGTACAGGTATATAAGTTTAAATAAATATGGACATGTATTAGGGCATATGCTCATAAATACTTCACTGGTGATATGCTCCATCCAAAAAGTTTGAAGATCACTATTCAGATCAGAAGTTCTTCCAAATAAGCTATAAAATTTTTATCTTGTCAAGAGGAATTTAGCCAGCCTCACTTTTACCAACAGTACTGTCAAGATGCCCTAAGGCTATCCCGGCCACTTAAGATTTCTATTTCCTTCTCTCCTTATACATCCTAAATTATGATCTTTTCACCTCAGCTACTTAAACTGCTACATTCACCCCTAATCAAGCAGCAAGGATATCAACTACGCTACTATGTGATGACATTCAAACATTTTATCAATAATCAAAGTTATTTACTTGTAAGATGCAGTAGCAATATACTTATTTAAATAGAAGCTTCCTTTGAAACAATTTAGGATGGCCAAAGAATTTAATGCCCCTCCTACTAAATATAATAAAATTATATTTCTGTTTCTAAATTACCTCAGATAAGCAAAACTATAAACTATATAATCATAGCCTCATAAAAGTTAAAGGACATTGATACAAATGTCCTATTTTACTGAGATTTTAAAGAAGCCAGTGTAGGCACAGATCAAAAAGGAAAATAAAAAAATGCAAAGACGTGAAAGTGGTGCTAACAAAATCTAAAAGAAAAAAATCAGCATACAATACAAAGGGGTATATATTTTCACATATAATTTACTTGCACAGCTCCTGATAACATTAATGAGTTTTCTGTGTGGATATAATTGAAGAAATTAGACACAAAACTTCACAACTAAGACATGACTAATTATGATGAGTGCTTTGGAAAAGGTCCCAAAGTGTCATAATTAAAAGCTGAGGTATTTTTCATTCTTTCCCTGCCATGCCATACATAAGAATTAAGAGTTGCCAAGTTCACTAGTCCCACCTAATGTAGGTTGCTATATACATTTTCCTTGGAGAAAATAAGCCTGTTACAAATTACTACATAATTTAAAACACATAAGTATTTGGGGTACATAACCCTACCTTAGCATACCTGTAAATCACACAAATCTATACAAAGAGTACAAATGGAGGTATTCTCTGAACTGCTGTCTGTAAAAGCTTAAAGAGTCTTACCTCAAAAAAGCTGAAAATTTCTTCTAACAATGTCTGAGAGAATTATATTAAAATAAAAATTAAATATAGGATGCAATTTTAGTTGGTTCCAAGATTAAAATTCTTTTTTAAAACTCAATATATCTATTTTCAATATGTATCTTTAGAGTGGGAGAGGACTACAGTTAAGAAATTTTAAAGTAAACTATATCCAATCTCCTGAAATAAACCATAATAGAAAATAATATTTTAAAACAGAATGTATATATTTGTATAACTGAGCCACTCTGCTGTACAGCAGAAATTGGCACATTATAAATCAACTATACTTCAATAAAAGCAAAAAAAGGAACCAAACTCAAAGCCATTGCTAGCATCATTTTATATTTTACTTGTAAATTCAAAATTCAGAAGTGGAAAACAAATGTAAAAAAAAAAAAAAGAATTTTTAAAATAGGCCAATTTTCCTCTAGTGTGTATTTGGACCTTCAGATTCAAGAATAAAAAATGTGCCTGAGACTCAATTAACTAATATGCTATGTTCCAAGTTTGTTAAACTTTGTTCAATTGCTGTAGTATTTCAGTTTTTATTTTCTTTTTCGCTTGAGTTTTTGTTTCTTATTAAAGAACTCAACTGAAAGTCCTAAAGGAAAATGTTCTTTTAAGCATCATAACTAATTTAAATGACTAAATTGTTTTATAGAATTTTCACATCATTTTTCCTCTTCTTTACTCAGCTTCAGAGCCTTTCTTTTTAATAAAGAGACTTCATTACATTTTTCATGCTGTTATCAACACTTCAAGTCTATAGCATGCCAAAGCAACAGGAAGGAAAACAACAGGTTAAGGCCATTGGAAAAGAGGTCCATAACTTCTCCAGCCTATGTGACCATACAGCCCTTTTCAGAAAGTGACTATGTTACAAGGTCATATAAACTGCAAAATCTCAATAGGTATATCCTGGCCTGGGGGTATAGCTCAGGGGTAGAGCATTTGACTGCAGATCAATAGGTATATCCAATTTGGAGAAACAAGCTACTAAACTCCAGAAAATTTCCAAACCAAAAACAAAAAAGAAGGCTTGTAGCTCAGAGAAAAGGCATTCAGAAAGTTATTAGAAAATATTAGACCCCAGATTACAAAACTATAAAGGGTACATTTAGCATCCCTGTTTGAAAGTTATGAAGAGTAGAGAGCGGTTGCTCTGCTACTACTATTTCTGGTACTGATACTGGTTCACCATCATCACTATAATAATAATTTGTATTTTTCCAAAAAACTTTGAATCACTCTGAGGATTCATTTACTTTTATATTATCCCTCAATAAAAAAAATATTTATGGAATATGCCAACTTGTTAGCTGGAAAACTCAG
Organism: Antilocapra americana; assembly: GCA_007570785.1. NCBI lineage: Eukaryota > Metazoa > Chordata > Mammalia > Artiodactyla > Antilocapridae > Antilocapra > Antilocapra americana. The sequence continues at coordinate 15,816,489 of ML663009.1, forward strand.
AAATAACACCCATATCTAAAAATTTCCAGATATTTCCCTTTCTCTAAGATAATGGCCAATTAAAAGAAAAAAATTTTTACAGTGTAAGATACAAGATTTTATTAAGTTATGGTACAGATCATCAGTTCAAACATTAATAAGACATTAATTTTAATAATTAGTTGACATATTCAAAGTAATCAATAATTTGAAAAACTTCTCTGTACCTTAAAATATACTCACAATATCCCTGACCACAAAACTGAGCTAAGAAAGAGAAGTTAAGAGGTTAAATCAGCAGAGGTTAAGCTGCTGGCTTATGGCCACTTCACATTTATGAAAGACAAGGCCTTTCTAGAATCACAAAGACACAAACCTGAAACATTTTGGTATCAAATGCCTTACAAAATAGTCAATAATACCATCAAATGTTTCCTTCATGTCCAATGCTCTTCAGGATGCTACTTCAAACAGGTTATTCCTAATTAACCTTTACAACACATCTCAAAGGCCAACTCCTAGTAGAAGCTTTCCTTGACATAGGTACTTCTGCTCTTATACATATCTCCATTATAGCAACTAGTACACTGCATATATTCACAATTCTTCACTAGGATCAATTGTGCATTTTCATCTTTGAAATCATGTAATCAAGTGGTTCTCATCTTTTCACCATCAAGTATCCTTTTACTAATCCTCCTTCATAAAACCCATATTTTGACTTAGCCACTGAAAGCCTCAGGAAGGTTAAAAGACTGAAAAAACACAGGGGGTGACTGAAACAGTGTCATCTTTCAAACTTGCCATATTTATTATATTATAATTAAATTATTCCCTAATTTTTAAAGACATATATAATATTTAATGTATATGACATTATAATGTCTAGACATATATAACATCTAACATACACAATCCCTAATAAAGACATACATAAACTGACATTTAATGCTTCTGATCAACATGGTCTTGTTCAGCTACATTCAGTATATGGAAATGCAATACTAGTTTGGCTCTGGAAGTAAGTATGAAGATAAAATAAATGAGCACTGACATTATATAAAAAAGATAGGGGGAAAAAAGAAGGTCAAAAATGCCAACCCTAATTTATGACACACAAGCTTTGTTTATAGTGAATAATATCCTGAAGCAAAGCTCAATTGAAACATTTATTCCTATCAAGTAGGAAATTAGACAGTATGATTGGTAAGGTTATCTACCCTGTATACCTTTCACTGAATGAGGCAATGAATATGAAAGCACTTTGAATACTGAGTTCTGTAAAACATATGAGAATTAAGGGCCCTTTTCTTGCCATGGTTCTACTACTGATTACTTATAACTATTGTCGATTTATCCTAACACAGTTGTCTAGAACTGTTCTAGGCACTTCTATATACATTATCTTCCAACTTAACCTTCCCAACAACCATATCTGATAACTTCTACCACAATCCCCATTTTAAATACCAGGGGGACTTCTCTGCTGTTCTAGTGATTAAGAATTTGCCTTCCATTGCCAGGGATACAGGTTCGATCCTTGGTTGGAGAACAGAGGTCCCAAATGCCTTGGGGCAACTAAGCCTGCATGTGAAACTAGAGAGCCTGAGCTCCCCAACAAAAGATCCCAAGTGCTGCAACTAAGACCCAACACAGCCAAGGGAAAAAAAAAAAAAACAGAAAGAAAGAAAAAATATTTTTTAATTAGGAAATTGAGACCAACAGAGGTTGTATATCTTTTCTAAGGTCACACAACTAGTTTAGGAAATAAGACTTCAAAGAAAAGATTCAAGAAATAAAATTGCTAGTTTAATTTTGATATTTTCACATGTAGGTCTGACATTCAAATGAAGAATGTATTTCCATTTTTTTTCTTAAAATCAAAGCAAAAGAAAGTTGATTAAGATGTATATATTTGACATACAGAACTTCCAAATGTTAATCACTAAAACACACAACCAAAGAAGATTATAAAATCTCCTTCTTTGTTGGCTTTGCCAAAAAATAAAAATAAGAGAGTTTCTTAACTGATTAGAATGGAGAAATACACCCTTGGAGCAGGGAGAATGATGACTTTTCAAAATCTCTTCTAGCCCTTAGAACTGGAATATTATCAAATTTGAGAGCTGGACATCCAAATTCTACATTTAGTCACTACTCTACCCAAAATCTGCAAGATTACTAATAAATAATTCTTTCTAGGAAAGAAAGAAAGGAGCATGTATTACTGTGAATATTTCATATAAAAGGAAAAGCAATTGATAATATAGCTTGTCAAAGATTACACAAAAAGTACACATAAAGCTGAAATGGGAAGCCAGATCTGTATAATTCTAAGTATAATACCACTTCAACAGTAATCGATAACATGTATTAGCTATTGAGCTTAGTGCTTTACATTTGTCTACCTCATTTAATCCTCACAATAACCTTATGATGTAGGTATTATTATTACTCTCATTTTAGAGATGAAGAAACAGAAGGTGAGAGATTATACCATGGTTATACTCGGGGTAGATGGGATAGCTGAGTTCTCCTATATAGAAAGTTCAATGACCATGGATCTAGCTGGAGACTATTCCTGAGAAAATAATAACATCCTTGCCCTTTCTTTTCCAAGAAAGAACAACAAACTATTCTCTCCCTATTTAGGAGCATTCTTCTCCACTTCTACCAATGACATGCTTAGCACCATGACAACTGTGGCTAAATTTCTCATCTATCAAATATCAAAAGTCTTCAATAGAAGAGAAAGTTCTTAAAAAGTAAAAACGTGACTTCAAAAATGCCCTGCAGGTTTCCCTGGTGGTCTAGTGGTTAAGACTCTGCCTTGCAATGCAGGGGACACTGGTTCAATCCCTGGTCCAGGAAAATCCCACATGCTGCAAGGCAGCTAAGCCAGTGCACCACAGCTACTGAGCCCATACTCTAGAGTCCTCAAGCAACAACTACTGAACCCATGCGCCACAACCACTAAAGTCCATGTGCCTACAGCCTGTGCCCCATAACAAGAGAAGCCACCACAACCAGAAGCCCACACGCTGCAACTAGGGAGTAGCACTTCCACCACAGCTAGAAAACAAGCCTGTGCACAGCAACAAAGACCTAACACAGCCAAAAATAAATAAATAATTTATTTTTAAGTTGCAGAACAGAAAATAATATTTTTTAAATGCCCTTCAGGATATGCAGAACTTAGTAAGTGCTCAATCATGTCACCCAATGATCTGTTTGTAAAGTATAAAAGGAACTATTTGCAACCATGCCTCAGAATGAGCCCCATTTGAAATCTATGCTTGTCATTAAAAAACAATCTGTGTAGGGGAGGTTAGGGGAGAATGGATACATGCATATGTATGGCTGAGTCCCTTTGCTGTTCACCTGAAACTCTCAAAACATTGTTAACTGGTTATATACCCCAGTACAAAATAGAAAACTTAAAAAAATAATCTGTGTATATGTTAATCTCAATCTCCCAATTTATACACTACTAATATATAACATAGATAACAAATAAGAACCTACTGTATAGCACAGGGAACCCTATTCAATACTCTGTAATGACTACGTGGGAATAGAGTCTGAAAAAGAGTAGATATATGTATATGTATAACAGATTTACTTTGCTGCACAATAGAAATTAACACAACCTTGTAAATAACTATACTCCAACAAAAATTAATTTTTAAAAATCTGTTGCATTTTTGCTTTTCCACATATTGTGCTTGCATAGTCATGGAAGGCAACTTAAACTTTCTCTGTCAAATTTTAAAGAACTACTTTTCAAAGAAGCAAAGAAATTGTGCTCAAAAGTGAAATCAAAGTCACAAATAGCACTAACATCCATTTTTGCATTTGAATGGATATATTAAAGATAGACAATTAAATCTGTCTCTGAGTAGAAAGAACAAATTATTGAATAAAGAAAGGATAATAGACCATTTAAAGATTTACCTTGTGAAATTTTCAGAGAAGAAAGAGATCAAGGGAAAAACTTAAAATGAGAGAATACAGAATATTGCAGAGACACTAATATGCACATCATATAAAGAACTTTATATTTACCTTATGTTTATTATGCTTATTTATACATGTCATCATTGAAAAGCATCAAATAAATATATTTAAGTAATTTTGATCCAAAATAGTTTAAACATAAAAACTCTTAAAGGATTTCACAATATCATATTAGGCTTTTAAATACATAGTGCTTCAATTCAGAAAAATCTTTAAATAGCTTTATAGACTAGAAGAGCTTAGTAAGTAAAACATACTAGTGAATTCCTTATCAAATGCATAGAAAGGGAGCAAATACAGAAACAGAAAATTACAAAGCAGAAAATTCAAGTTAATTACCAAAGATGCAAATTTTATAAAATATACACAACAATGAACTACCAATTGTTAGATTTTTTTTTACTATCTTATCCCCAAGTAACTACAGGTTACAATGCTAACCTAGTTCTTTATAAATAAACTCAAATGTCTCCCTATAAATGCAGAGATAACTCTTTAGATAAACAAAGATTTCTTTAGTTTCAAATAATTGTTTTTCACTTGAAGTAGTATGAAAAAGAATGCCACTATGCATTTGCATGCCTTTAAAAGGTAAAGAACAACATTTCAGAATTCTTTTTATATTCTGAAAAGGACTTTTCCAGTATTATGCACTGTACAATATAGTGAGGATTACTAAACATATTGGTATTATAAAATAGAAATAACTGGGCAGTTGATTTTATGTAGTTTACTAGTTTACAATAGATTACAGCATCTACAATTAACCTCAGGAAATAATTCACATCTTTACTAAAGATGAAAGTTTTTTTGAGTGAATAGTAAAACATGAGTGATATATAAGGGGTCTTAGAGGAGCAAGAAGAGATTCTGAATATAAACAAGCCATCATTCTGGTAAAAGGAAATACAAACAACTAGAATAAAAATAGTTGATGCACAAAAGCCATAATGAGGGGGTAGCTCAAAAAATAACTTCTACTCTGAATGGTTTGGATGAAATACAAATTATCCACAGAAAAGTGTGGACTGGCATAAATGTTTGTACAAAATTATAAGTGTATTTCAAGAAGTATGCAAGAGGCAACCGCCTGCATGATGCACAAGGTCCCGGCAATGCTCTGCTTAAGTGCTATAGTGCACAGAGTCCAAACCACTGCATTTTAATTACCATGCAGCCTCAGATATACTGCCTTTGATATGGAAATGTTCTTGTTCTCTCATCTTCACATATGGTCTCATGCACAGAAATCTTTATCTGATTCATAAAAAATAAACTAGAATCCAATCTCAACACCTGACCTCAGTGCTTAGAAGTTTTTTACTAAGCATGGTGTCACTATAAAAAGAATGGCTAATATTAGTGTAAAGTTGGATATTTTGAGCAACGATATGAAGGATTTGCAGAACTGAATTTAAGAACTGAATCGATACTGTTTCTCTGAGGTTTTAGGGTTTTGAGGTCCTTTTTTTGAGACTACCACAGATTTGAGGAAAAACAGACCAGCAGCCTTTTCCAGAGGAGAGAGTACATAGTAGACTTAAATGATATTTCATCTTACAATCTCCACCTACACTCTCAATTGATATTTTTATATAAATTATGACAATGGATATTTAAATCTGAAAAGCTCTATTAAGAACCATAACACAAATTTAAAATTATTTCCAGTCTGACTAAAAGTCTAAACAGAACGATTAGCTGAAAAACTTTTACCCTCTTCCACAGAATGAGAAAAATGAAAACACACTTCCTATAAATGTATAATGAGTATATACTCAGAGAATGCCTTAAGTTTCTGATATGACTTATCAAAACAATTAGTTTTCAGATCACAGTTGAAGAACCTCAAGCGAAAATGATATGCTATACATTTAAAATGTGCTAACAGCTAATAAAAACTGCTTTTCATAGATTATACTAGAGTACCAGTTTGTTTTTGTTTTTGTTTTACTTGCATATGTTGATAGTCAGGGGACAGTCAGTAGAAAATGTGGGGACAGAATAAAGACACAAAATGTTCAATATTATTATTTTCGTTGTTAGGAAAAAAAATAATAGGGGAGAGTTATATTTCTTAAACAAGAAGCAATCCAGATGCAAAGAGAGTCCATTTTCTGCTCTAAAAAGCAAAACTATTTGTTCATTCTTTTAGCAAGTTTTTATAGTAAAATCTGTTCTCATTACATCTCATATACCTTGATAATTCTGAAATAACCTAGATTAACTTTTTTAAAAAGCAGTAATATGACCCATCTAACCTCATGACAGCAGATAATACATCCCATCTGCAAATCATCTTGCTGAATGTTATCTGTGTTTTATCATTTCTAGTACCTGTCTGTGCCTGATATGGTACTCTCAGGCACATTAGCTTGATGGAATGTTTCACTTGACTTCAAAAACATCAATTGATATATATTCACCCCTAAACTATATTTAAACAAATAGCTCTTAGAACAACCAAAATTTTAATTGTACTCTACTATACTTTTACAGAATGCTATTTGTGAATAGTGAAAAGGTATATATCAATTATCTCACTAACAAGAGAATTCTTTCAAACTTAGAGATTTATAACCTAACACAGAAAAGTATAGAAAATATTAAAAGTAGGGGTTAAAGCTAATGTACATTAAACTTTGTAAAAATAAAATTCATTTATTCCAGTATCTAGTATACTAATTGAAAGAGGATTTTTAAAATGTCACTAGTTTCTTCAATATAAGATAGATATGTGTAAAAATTTCATCAGTGACCAGTAAACCAATAATTCCTAAAAGAAGTCAAATAGAAACAGCATTAAAATCTCAATAATGCCACGAAAATTTATCATTTATGTATTTAAAGCAATATATTGTTAAAGCCTTATAAGAGAAAGATTTTCTAAATAACTTAACATTTTAAATATGTGCTTTTCCCTTACTAAGAAAATATCTTTCTACTGCTAATGAAAAAATGTCCAGCAGACAATGTGAACGTCATTTCTTCTAGATATTCAGTTACTGAATCCATTACAGAATCAACTTAAGATACAGATATTGATAATGCTTTATTAATTTTTTACATCTACCTTTCTTTGTAGTATAATGTTGGGCACTATGCTTACACAGTATACTATTACAGGAGCTTGTATCATGCTCTGTAGTAATAAACTTGCAATTTATTTTGTATTTTCAAGAATACATATATACCAAGAGAAAGTTCTTTCTTATTACTTCCAAAATAAAAATTAAGAACAACAATAAATACAATAAACAATATTTAGTTTTGCCACTATAAAAAGAATATGGTGGGAGAACCGAGGAAAAAGGAGGTGGCAGTGATACAAGAAAAGCAACAGAAGAGACTAGTTTGCCAGAGGAATTAATGACCTAGCACTTGTCTAGATCCTGGTCACTTACTGCCCTTGGTCATAAGCTAGATCTAATATGTGTAGTGCACACTTACTTGCTTTCAGGGTCTAAAGGATTTTTTTTTGCGTGTGTGGTTAGTGCTGTTGTTCCTGTTTTAGAAAGGGACAATCTCTCTTGATTTATGAGGTTTTCAAAAATGCAGGAGAAAAAAATTTACATGCCATTTGGCCTACTGCCCATGCACTTACATATGTGTATTCAGGAAGATACACTCAAATATACATAGATAATATATTTATGGTCTGGTACAGTAAAAAAAAATCAGTCATAACTTTTTCCCTGCTGTAATAAAATAAAGTATTTCATTGATTCAATCAAAAGCAAATGCAACTAAATAAGCCACATCCCCACCATCTAGAAGAAAAGTGCAGCCTTGTTGCCATAGACAAGCTAACTCTATCCCACTGAATTTGTGGAAGGTTTAAGATGTTTGCTTGTTTGTTTTCAAGTAAAGAGAATCTTCTAGTTGGTATCAGGAATATCTGAGCGGTTTAGAAACAAGGGAAGAAGGGAGAGTGATGAAAGTATCTAATGCTGAGTGTTGAATTCCATGGTTATTGCACAGGGTGATAGGGGGAAGCTCATGTTCATGACTGCAGACATCTGGTCTCTTCCAGAGAGTGCAGACTAAAGTTGACCTGAAGCTGGGGTCTAGAAAGCTAGGCAGAAAGCTCAAGCACCAATCTGGGTACAAACAGAACAGGGCACTGGTCCTAAAAACCCCAGGCTGAACAAGAGTGAGACAGGGAGAGAGCAGCTATTTACAGGTTCGCCCACACAGTGAACACTAGCAGCCCCAAGTGGCTAGGCCTGGAGCGGGGAAATAGAAACTGCAATCACAGCGCCTAGAGCAATTTGCTGAGACCTCTGGGGTGGGTGCGGGAGGAGGCACCGAACAGGTGAACAGTCCAGCCAGAAACTGAAGCCCCTACCCAAGCCAGGATACAGCGCCAAGTCTGCGCTAGTCCTACCGCACTAGCAGCCCTCCCCATGGGCGGAGTGTGTAGAGTAGGTGTAGCGCCAGATTTACTCTGCAACCCCTTTCCTCGTTCAGCACGCACCCTGCCGCTTGCGTCGGGTTTGCCTATCTAACCAGTAGTCTGCCCTCAACCGAAGAAAACTAGAGAAGAAACAAGAAGAGAAGTGGAAAAAGAGAGAAAGACAAGACTACACTGTCACAATCTTCCCTGGTGCCAGGGCCTCCCGAAGGCTGTCCTGGTTGGTTCGGCCCTCCCACGGGAATCCTGTAGCCTGGAACGGTGCTGAGTGGACCAGCTCCGCCAAGCCCGTGCCTATGGGCCTCCGGGACGAGGTGCTGAGTGCGCAGGCTAATTATACATGTGGCATTTGGGCAGCCGACTGTCCAGTGACACCTTACCTTATGAGGAAACGTCAACCTCAGCAACTGTTCAAAACAAAATGCCATCGCAGGATCAGCTTCGCCGGCTCTTGGCCGGTTCGGGATTGCTTTTCCCACAGATTTTCTCACTTAGCGCAAGAATGTGGCCTGCGGAGGCCAGTCTTGAGCTGGGCGGACCGGGGGATGGGAAGGGGGGGGCAGGCGGGGCGGTCCTTGCCAGGTGTCCATCCTGTCCCCCCTCGCCATGGATCAGCTCTCGGACCCGACCACTTGACCTTTTTATTCACCAAACTCACCTCCTAGAAATAGACTGGGCGGGGCTGTGTCTGTTCTCCTCGGGACCCGGGGAGAAACCTGGGCATGTGACTACACGGGGCAGAAGGGACGAGACCCTAGGGAGGCAGGAAGAGGGGGCACTCTCACATCCCGACTCCACTGGGTTGTTGGCTGGGCCGCCCGGTCAGAGCCAAAAGCCCAGCCAGCCGCAAGAGAGCGCGCCGGGGTCAAGCGCCCCGGACACGGACGTCATCCCAGCGCCCCATTGAGTGTGACAGGAGGTCCGGAGCCCAGCCCAGTTTGCCGCAGCAAAGGCTTTGGGCCATCTCAAGACTGAAACTTCAAGTTCAGTCCTCCGAAGAGGTCACACACACAGAAGCAGCCGGGGAAAACCCATCTCGCTAACAGCCCATCCCCTCCAGCAAAGTCGAAGACTTATTTTTAGTCCCCAAATAGAGGCAGCATTCAAACAAATGTTTTCAAACTTGGTCAGCCTGAGAGATTTTTTAAAAAATTTAAAAAAAAAAAAACACCTCAAAACACTCCAGTAACAACCACCTTTTATCTGTTCCAAACACACCGATTCTCTTTTTATCTTAAAGCTATGAGGAGCGCCCGGGAAATAGCCCAGGAAATGGAGCTAATCTGTCCTCCGCAGCCCTGCTCTGGGCGCCCGAGCAACCCCGGCAACCTTTGCACAAGCCTCTTCCCTTTTCTGCCCGGCCCTTTAAGGAGAAGAAAGCAGCTCCCTCTGGGAGCGGTCAGGCTCGGGCAGGGCCCCGGGCGGGTGGCAGCACCGCCCCCGGGCCTGGGCCGAGCCCCAGAGCGGCGGATCTCTGCGATCTGCGGAGTGGGCAGCGGGCGGCGGGGCCCGGGCAGGGCGCCGAGAAGGACGGAGGGCGCTGGCGGGGCTCAGGGACGCGGGGAGGGGAAGAAACGCGCGGGCGACTGTGCTCCTGCAGAGAGGACTCCGAGGCCGAGTCGGCTAGGGGAATGGCTGGGCGGCCCCGTGACACGCGCCCCCGCCGGCCCGGCACCACAGCCAGAGCGTCCGAGGGAAAAGAGAGCCACGGCTTAGCGCTTGGGTTTCGGATTGTCTCGGAATTCGATTTCCTTATTCCTAAAAAGATCATTCAAAGTCACGTCCAAAAATGAAGGATGAGGGAAGAAGGGAGAGAACGCAGGGAACTGGAGGCAACTCGCAGAGGGTCCCGGGAAAGTTGCGGCGGAGCGGCATTGGGGTGAGGGTGGGAGGAGTGAGCGAGCTGCTTTTCTAGCGACCCGGGTTTTCTTTGAGCTTCTCCCGGTAAACTTCACGCGGGCAGACAGCGCGGAGGAGATCCTAGACTCTCGCCCGCCCTCGGCCAGCGTCAACCCCACAAATAGCCAAAGTTTCCAAACCAAAATGGGGGTGGGGTGGGGGTAGCGTTTAGGAAGCCCAGAAACCAGGCAGGTCCTCCCGACCTCCCGCACCCCGAGCCTGGGTAATACAGAAGCGCTCCGGGAAACTGCGACATCGCAGTCAGTCACACGGCGAATCACCCCCAACACTTTTCAAGAAAACAAAATATTCGCTGGGAAACTTACTTTGCATTTAGTCTCTATTCTTTAGGGGGATGCGGTTTAGGTCGGCTCGTGAGGGAAGCTTGTTTTGTCCAGGTTGGATATTGTCTACTTATGGATCAGCCCTTGGGTGAGGGTTTATTTTAATTTATGGCTTATGCATTCTTTTAAGGTCGATTTACATGACCTCCGGCTACAACTAAGACAGCCGAGGAAGGCACTCCGGTCGTCAGTCGGCCAAACCCACAATTAAAACAGCCCTCCCCCTAGTCTTGGTGTGACTAGGACTCTCCTGGAGTAGGCTGGCTGCCTGCTTTTCTTTTGTTTTTCTCTCTTCTTTCTTCGCTTCTATTCTTTCCTTCTTAATTTCTTTATATCTTTCTTTTTTAATATCACAAAATAAGATGTGATATCAGTTTGAAAGTTTCGGTATAACTTTCTTCAAACCCAAGCCTGCAGCGATAACGAGAGATACAGCGCTCACAAAGCCCTCAGGATGCTGCCCTCTTGTGGGCACAAAGGGCCTTTCCATCCAGCGGTCCCATCCGAACCCTCACACAGCACAAACGCATATGCTTACACACACACACACACACACACACACACACAGGGGGAGAGAGAGAGAGAACACTACACACGCAACCACACGAGCTTCCTCCATCACACACTTGGCGCAAACTTCAATGAAATACCTACCTCAAACTTCATGAAGACAAAAATTCATTCTCTAAGCCACCTGATTCTTTTTCGTAACATTCCCAGTTATATAGATTAGAGTATCTATACGGGGAGGCGGAGGAGAAGGAATAAGGTGGGCCGAAAGGGCGGACAGATTTCCGGACGAATACTTAGGATGGCGATAACAGCTTTCTGTTGTCAAAGGTTGCGTTGTCTGTCTCTCTCTCCTGCCCTTTTTGCCTTAGTGTCCCACGCACAGTTATCTACAGCTACAACATGTGTTTTCTCCGAGTGGATTTTGGGGATAGGGGGGTGGCAAGAAAACCAGAAGCCCGCCACGCAGATCTGTCACCGCCTCCGGAACAAGGCACAACTCTCCGAGAGGGGGACGCATCCTAGGGATACGCGCGTCCACCAGCGAGCGGCAGACGCCCGGGCCCCTTTCTCAGCCTCTACTCTTCCCCCCACCCCCCACCCCCACTTCTGCGTCTGCCCCACTGAGCGCCCTCCTCCCGCTCCTCCTCCCCCCGCCCCCCCCCAGCCAAGTACGGAAACCCGCCGGGGCTGGGCAGCCGTGGCTCCCGGCAACCCGCGCCCTCTCGGGGCTCCGCGCACTCAGTTCTTGTCCGACCCCAATCCCTCAGTCCCAGCTCAGTGAAACTAACCCTGAAGCTGCCCGGAAGGGCAAGAGCGGAAGGCGCTGGGGACCGGCGGCCGGGCCCGGGGTTCCTGCCCCTGTCCTCTCCTGCTCCCCAACAGGTAGCTCACAAATGGGCCGCGCGCTCTCGCTCTGCCTCCCTCGCTCTCTAGATCGCTCGCTCCGTCCCGGTTACCTGGGCGGGCTCCAGGATGGTACCGCACGGGAGGGCTCCTTGTGCGCTGCGCCGCGGGAGTAAATGGCATTAAAGAAAAAAGGGAAAGATACAAATAAAAAAAAAAATTAAGGAAGGGGAATCGTTGCTGGGTCAATTAGCTCAGCCCGGGGAGCAAGAGAGCAGAGCCCCCCAGCGCCGCGGCCGGCTAAGCCCGTTAACTCAAGTCTGCGGGGGTGTCCCGCCCCGAGCGGGAGAACGCTGACCCGCAGAAGTTTGCCGCCGGGGTGCCGGGAGGTGCGCGCAGAGCGGGGTGACTAGGGGCTTCCCCCTTGAAACAAGTGAAGGCGATGGTTAGTGCTGTCAATCTTGGCAATCAGTGTGAGCGGCCATGTCGTAAGTATTCAAAGCATTTCCCGTCGTGCAACATCAGAAAGTGAGTGGCCAGGGCATTGATCTGAGCGAGGGAGAGGAGGCAGGGCTCCCCTCCCAGACTACACAGGCAAGATGAGACAAGAGGCGAGGGAGGCAGCGAGCCAGGCAGGGAAGCTGGGAGGGAGGGGGAGGGCCGGGGGAAGAAGAAGGAGGGGAGAGCGGAGGCAAAGGAGAGAGAGCCGGAGAGAGAGAGGGCAGAGACCGGCGAGAGCGGAGGTTGGAATTGGAGAAAGCGCCTGAGAAGAGAAAGTGAAGCGACTAGTAGGAGAGAATTGGAAGGCGACAAAGAAGAGGGAGAGTTGAGGTCAGAGGGGAATGGTGATAAGTATTAAGTGGATAGAAAAAGGCTGAGGAGTAAAGAACCCCAGGAGTGCTATTAGAGCTGGGGTTGTTGAAAGGAGGAGTCTAGATGAAGGTAAACTGACGAGGGGAAAAGGTAGACAACTGGGGAGAAAGAAAGGAGCAAACTGGGAAAAGGAGGAAAGAAGGAGGGAGAGGAAATGCAAGGATGGTAGTTTATGCTTTGAAAAAGTTATGTGAAGAGGATGATGAATGGGCTGAATGTTAGGAAGTACTGAGATATAGAACTGGACCACAGGAGTCATGGCAGATTCAGAGAAGAGAAAGAACAGGGGCTAAAGCAGACCAAGAAGAAGGAAAGGAAGGTGAATATTAGGATGAATAATAAGGATGAAGAAAAGTGAAAAAGAGAAGTAATCAAAAGAGAATGAAGAAAAAGATGCAAGAAGCAGAGATCATGGAAACATACAGCTTAACAGAATTTCAGTAAATAGAGGAAGAGGACCTTATTTTAAAAGATGGAGGAAGAGCAACTGAAAGAAAAAGGAATTGATACAGGAGATTCTTAACATACGTAGGTGGCCATTTCTGGAGGCCATGTGGAATATGGAGTTTATGGGTTAAAATTATTATGAATAACAAAACATGTACAAACTACTAAGGAAAAATTGATTATACCTTTACAATGATAAACTAAATAGTCCCACATCTATTATAGGGTTAAGTTTGTGTTACACAGAATTGGGTGGGTGATACATGGGTATTACCTCAACTTTGTACAGAAAAAGATTTGGAGAAACAATTTCAAGATGGGTGGCTGGGAAGTTGTAAAAGATGAAGAGTTTCAGTCACCTGGGACAGCATTTTGCAAAAACATGTAAGTCAGATAGAGAAAATTATGTTTAACCACCCCCCATAAAAAAAAACCTACACAAATTAAAAATTCTCTTTGATGTGGATGTGTAGGGTAGATAAAAGATTTGAAGGGTATAGGGTGGCCTAATGGAGCAGAGACCTGGAATTTTATCTCAGTGCAAAAAAAAAAACCTGGGGGACTGGGAGGGGAGAGACTAATCATGATGTCAGGTAATAGACAGAGATACAGAACAAAAGAAATAGATGAGAACACTAGCTTTGACAACAGCAGACACAGCGCTAACAAGCAGCCAGTGTGCACAAGGTGATGCTGGCCTGCCTTAAGCCAGGCCCAAAGAAATAGATTTGAGAAACTAAAGTTAGTGGAGAGTCCAAATTACATCAAGATTAAAAGCTAAAAGAGGGGTTCTGACATGATCAGTGTAAACCTACAGAGGTTTGTGGAAGTGAGGTCCTTGCTATGTAGAAACTGATATGAAAGGGCCACTTTGAGGCATTACATACAAAGGGAATTTGTGAAAGAAGATATGGACAGGAGAAAGGAGTCGGGAATTAGAGCTAGAAAAATCAAAAAGTTAATGGCAATCTAAAGTTGCCAACTTGAGGAAGACCTTCACAGATCAAGTGATAAAAGATACAAAGGAGAAAGCCTCGTCTTTGTTCCACTAACTTTGAAGAAAATGGAGAAAGTAAGTAAATGCAGAAGATGTACCAAGCTGAGATGTCTGTTAGTCATATATTGGCTTCTTAAAGTATACTCCATGTTTGGTTTCATATAAACTCCAGACAATAGAAGGAAAAGGATAGAAATAAGGGTCAGGATGAGCACCTGGGATTAGTGGGGCAGAAGGAATAGCCCCGTGCTTATTTCCTACTCCAGTTAGGAAAGATGATGCTTGAGGATTGGAAGCTTGAAGACTGAAAGTTAAAATGACTTGATGACTGTTGGCTGAGAGGACAACAGTCCCCAAGCAGAAATCTTGTGTCCCTTTCACCCACAGAGACCTTCAGGACTGGAAAAATCTGCCTGGAGAGGCCAGAGCCTAGAAGACAGTGAAAAGAATGCCTGGTACCTTTCCTGCCAGCTCCTTCACACCTGGTCCCAAAACTCCCAGGAGTACTCCTTGACCTCAGAGGCCCAATGGGCAAACCCAGACTAGTGTTTCTATCCTAGACAAGAGTCAAATCTCTTCTGGGTTTTGATTTTGTCTTTGTTTTATTTTCTTTTTGTGAATGAGTGTGGCCTGGCCCAGCTGTCCGTTCCAAAGCCTCTCTCTGGCCCTGGAACTCAACTACAGGAGCAAAAAATCTCTGGAAAGCTTATAAAGGGCAAAATCGAATGACCCTTCCTAAATGTCTGCAGAGTTAAAGCAGAGAGAAGAGGGGATAATTTTAAGTCCCAAAGCCTGAATTCTCAGGGTAGAGCCACCAAGAGAGGTGAAACATCCCAGATGCAAACGCTGGGGCGCGACTTGGGTTGCTCAAAGTTGTGGTAAGTTTGGCTTTACAAGTACCAGCATATGAGTTCTTTAAATCACCCAGCACTGGGAAAATCTGGGGAATAAGACAGACTCCTCGGACCAGGTACAGGCTGCTGGCAGAAGGTCAAAAAAAAAAGAAGGTGACATTATCAAGATCTCCAGCGTCCAAGGCCCTAATACTGGGCCTCGGTGGACCTCCGTAGGAGGAACGGCGGAATCCTCTTTAGATTGTATCTAATAAACTGATATCCAAAGTAGATTGATAAGGCGGAACCCAGAGCCAATCACATTAATCCCTAAAGAAAAGAAACTAAAGTTTGGGGTCTTGATGCCACACTTCAGGCTGTGCATGGGTTGACACGTGGCCCTCAGGGGCGGGAGTGAGCCCTAAGAGTTTCCTTTCAAGCCACAGGCGCTGCAGTACAGAGCAGGGGGCAAGGCAAAGAGTGCTGCAGAGAGTTGAAGTGCCGGACTCTCCACCTGGTCCGCACTGGCCTGCGGGCTCCAGGACGTCCCGAAAGGAGCCGAGGACACCCAGGCACCGTGGCCAGATCCCGGCACACTAGGGCTCACTTTCCCTGGGGGTCGGAGCCCCGCGCTGCGCAAGAAGCCCGGCACCGAGCACCGGGAACCAGGGAGGGAAGGAGGGGCAAGCGGTGGGAGCAGACTTACCTGCCCGCAGCTATCGCTGCCTCCGAGCTGTCCGGGTGTCCCTGCGCACGACAACCAGCAAAGACAAGTCGTCTTTTCTAAGTTTGGCCTCGCACCTCCAGAGAAGAGGCGCGAACCAGCAAATGAAAGGCGCGCTCGGTTCCTGGAGAGAGGTCCCCCTGAACTTGGGAAGGGGAGCGCAATGAATTCTGCTCGAGAAGTTAATATTTAAAGCACCCACGCAAAAATCAAAACGACTGTTAAAGACTCGTATTCTCGCCTTGAAAGTCTCCTTACACCAGCCGGGAGGACAATTCAGACCTACATGACTTCATCCTAAGGTTTCTAACTTCTTTGAGGAAGGGCTTTATAGGTACTGTATAAATAGTACAAATATAAATGTCGTCCAAAACACGGAGAATGAGAACTTTTACTGAAACGAAGAATAAGTGAAAGAGTATAAAAAGCCAAAAAGGAAGAAGTTGGAAACTTTAATTACAGCCCAGAGAAAACTTTTAGCAATTGATTTCCTTAAACAGGAATAACAAACACACCAACGACTCCAGCAGCCCATCGCACTTCATTTAAGTTTGGTGTAACCAAATAACCCGAACTCCCAAATAACAGTGCCCTTGGGACTCTGCCTCAAAGAGGTCGGAACTCGTGTTTCAACAACAAAAGCAAAAAAGCAAACTGTGAATAATGCTCTGCGTTCTTTAAGACGTCACTTTGCAAAAGGACCAGGCATTGTCCCTGGACTTTAAATGGATAGAGAATAACATTAAATTTCATTTGAATCTGCGCATCATCATATTGGGAAGACCACAGCGGTAGCGACAGTAGCAGCAGCAGCACCGCCACAAAGGAGGTGGGGAAAAGTGGTAAAAATGCATGAACTTTTTTCAAAGAAAAATAAAGATAAATCAAAAATAAGTTTTACAGACATGCCTTTCCTGGCTTAGGAAAGTTAATTTTTAAATGTTCTCCTGCTGTCTAAGGTGCAAAGCCGAGTCTAGGGGAGTGCGTGGCTGGAATCTGCATGCTGATAAGAGAAGGCTGATGTACTTACAGTGACAGAGGGCAGGCTGCGGGAGAAAAGCTGTTTGTGTTAGCCTGCGAGTTACCCAGGGCTGCAGTGAGAGCAGAAGGGAGGAGTGGGAGTGCCAGTCTGCGTACACCTTCACCGCGTCTCATTACATCTGCCAGCCTCTCTCTCCCTCTCTCTTTCATTTCCACATTCCCTTTGTTCCTGAAAAAAAAATCTACACGTCACATCAGAGTCCCCAGATGCAGTCTACACCAAAGAAAAAAAAATGAATAATTCAATCAAACTGTGCATAGTCTCTAAGGCAATAAATCTATTGCACTTAAAGAAACGAAGGGTAATTACCACCATGGAATTAGAATAAGGCCAAAGACCCGAGATGTCGTTAAGTCTCTGGGTAAACTCCCCGGTCAAATAAAGTTTCATTTATTTAATCCTTTTGACATCTCAAATGGAAAGTCAGAGAAAGATTTTAACTTATTTTAGAAGGATATTCACTTATCTTTAAACACATTTTTAGAAGGGGGGGGAGAAGGGGAGAAAGCGCCTCGGGCATACTACCCTGCTGAAAACGCTTCCAAAGGCAGCAGCACAGAGCGGGCACAAACATGAACCAGACAATGTGTCCGTGGAGCCTGTCCAGGGTCAGTTTCTCCGCCACTCCACCCTCCTCCTCTCCTCTCTAATTAGACGAGGATCGAGGATCGCTCTCCACTCTCACGGGCTACCACCGAAGCTCGACTTGAGAACAGCTGGAATCTGGGAACATTACCGGCAGCACCAGAATCTAAGAGAAATCGCGATTCCCTGCCACCAACATCCCATGCCATCCCCATGCACCCCTCCAACTCCCGTAATCATCTACTTCTTCCATCTGCCTAAGAGAAACTGTAAAAGGTATTTTCCCCCCATGACTGAATAGAAGCTCTGTACTGTACCGACTTCTGGATTTGCCCGGGGTTGAGTTTAGGGAATGTCTGGAAAGAAAAAAAAGGGAGGAAAAAAGGAGGGGTGCAGCTCAAGCCTTATCCAAGTTACTCATAAGGCTGTATTAGACAGGAAAGAGCCTACGGGAGAAACAGCTGGGATGCACACTGACTTGGAAATCTCAGTTCTAGGAACCGTGTCCTTCCATCCTGGAGGTAAGATTATGTGACTCTCGCACGTTTATCCTTTTGCTGTCTGTGTGTCTCTCTTACCCACCGGCAGGGACCTCTCCCAATCGGGTCAGCCAGCATGCACCCTAGAGAAGGACACAGCACGACATAAGGCTTTCTTTTCCAGGTCTCTCCACTCATAAATTGTGGGCGTCATTGAAACGAGATTAGCAAATCTTTTACCGCGGCGGCAGCCACCAGACCCTCTGTCCCTCTGCTGTTGCACCCTGGTCGCGGCATCTCGGGCTGCACAACGGTCCGGAAGACCTAGCCTGCCGGGTCGCCTGTCCTGAGAGCTCAGGTGATGCAGAGGAGAATCTCGGCGTCCCAAACGGGTTCCGCCGAGAGTTTCCACTCAACATCACCTCCCGCCGCCTCTGTGCGTGCGGTCGCACGCACCCACAGACACACACATAGACACATACACGTTTTGCCACTCTGGCCGAACTCTTCATCTAAACTCAAGTCTCTTTAACAGTCAATTCAGTCCGCTTGAGAGCAGCGGGAAAACTAGGATGATACGTGGATGAACCGCGAGTGTGCCAACCGTCCGGCTTGGCCGAGCTTTGTTTACGTGCCTAAGTCGCCACCTTGAGGTCGAGCGGAAGACTGCGCCAGGCTCCCGGCTGTTGAGACCAACCCGGTGGACACCGGCCCCGTAGTCTTGGCGAATGCCCTGGACCGCTCTTAAGAGAAGCAAAGGGAGGGCACCTCTCAAGCGGACGGTCAGAGCAAAGCAAGGCCTGCCCTCTGAGACCCGGGTTGAGAGGAGTAAGGGCTAAAACTGCAGGTTAGCTGAAACCAATAGCAGGGAACAGAGCAAAGGAGCACTCTGCAGCAAAGTGCAAAACCCGGGACCAGTCTGCAGATGCAAGGCAGGCGCTGCTGCCCTGAAACTTCAAGCACTAACTCCCAGGGCAGTTAGCAGAGGGTTGGAAGCAGCTTCGGAGAGGCGTAGCAGTAGCTCGGGTCCTGTCTGAGGACCAAGCTCCCTTTTGCGGCGACCTCGGCTCAGCTCGGACTTCGTACTCCCACGGGCTCCTCTCCCTCTTGCTGTCTACCCTCGGGGCCGGAAACAAAGGGATTCAACGACGCAGCTATACCCGAGGTCACTTAGCAAGGGGATTCCAGGATAGAACTACGTGAAGGAGAGGGATCTGCTCAGGCAACCTAGCCGTCTGCAGTGACGACTGGACACTTAGCGCTATAGTCGCCCATTTCTCCGGAAAACAGTCCTTTTGATTGTCTAACAATGGATTCGGTAAAATAATAGTGTTTGTTAATTATATCAGCGATTTCCAACTTTCCCACCCATACCTCTATTGAAACCCTTTTTCTGCAAACCGTTCTTTCTGTATTCACGTCTTGCATTACAAGGATACCAGGCTTAAGCATTCCCTAGCTAAATTCTGAAATAACTTGTGGTTGTTCTTTGTTGTGCCTGGACACTCAGTCTCTAAAGCATGGGGATGTCTGCAAGGCCACTGCAAGTCCCCTCTCTTCTGTGAAATGTGCCCTAAAGCGGTCCTGGGAATTTCCCTGTTGCATGGGTACGCAGACATTGTTTAATAGTAATACTCTACAAAAGGAGAAGAATAATTTGATTTATCTCCAGAAAAAGGACTCTCAGGAACTATCTTGTGCTATATGAGGCAATAAATCACTCCTTGCTAATACTGACTGGGGCCTTTCAGTAGTTTGGTCAGAATAACAACAACAGTAGTAGTAGTAGAAATACATTTTATAAAGAGAACCACAGCAACCTAATGCTGATGATGGACAACAGAAAATGTCTTTTCAAAGAAGAGAAGCAAGAGGCCCCAAGCCAGACCCAGTTCTGCTGTTTCATACTACTACCTAGCAAATTAACATTAGATTGCTCCTTCACTTGTGTGGAAAGCTGAGTGTTATGGAATACAGTATGGAATTTTCCCAGGGAATCCCAATTATAGAAACACCTGTGCTAAGTAATGCTATTTTAATCCACTATGAAAACCTTAAGTATGTAATAGCCCTCAAATCATCTCATTTCTTAGTCACATGGGGTGGGCCAACCTCCTGGAAGAAATGCCCCAGAGCTTTATCTCAGGGGGGTTTGCCTTGGTTTTACCATACATAATCCTGACAGTTCATCTCTTAAATGGAAGAGATATATACATGAAGTCTACTGTAACTGGCAGAAACTAAGCCTGGATAGAAACCTCACAAAGAAAAATAAAATCAAATGCCAATGACTACAAAACTGGAACACATGGCACGTGTGTAGTCAGGCACCAATTCCGTGATCTTTAAATCAAATCCTAATAACATAGGAGAAGTTGTCACTGTTCTGTGTATACATTTCATTTTACTACAGAGTATCAATGGCAAAATATAGTGAAATAAAACCACCATAAAAAGGAATGTGGTAGAAACCAAAAAATTATAAACCTCTATCAATTCCCCCCAAAATTACACATCAGACCTAATATTTTAAAATGACAAACCTAATATTTTTGAAATGCTATATGAAAAAAATTATTTATTAAAGTAGTAACTTTTATAGCTGAAGGCTGCCAAAACTAATATCACTAAGACATCCATATGAAAAGTGAAATATTTATCAGATATCCAAATGTTTGTCTTATAAAGATACATAGCATTGTTTTTCTAACTAAAAGTGATCTAGATAATTATAGAGGTAGGCATGTAAATTATAAAAATCACAGAGAGGAAAAAATATGATAAAGAGTAATCATATGATAAAGAGTAATGATACAATAAGTCAAACACAGAAATAAATTTATTCACTAAAATACAACATATCCCACATGATAACATCCTTCTAAGGTAGCATGTCACCTTTTCATCATCAGGTAATATTATTAAAGCATTTACATTCCTTCATATGTGCCACTCTCTACTTAAAGAAACATTTACCTCTTCTCAAATCTGAGGTTTACAATTCACTAAGATGACTACCACTCCATTCATTACACATTTAGCCACACTAGAAACATCTGATAAATCATACAGATCCATTCCAATGCCTAATAAAAGACAAGCAAAGGACACAAAAGTAATGCTGTAAAATTGCTCACTGATAAATATGAAATAATAAAACAACAATTTGCTAATACTACTAGTCTTTAAAAGTTTGATCATTTACCTTATAAATTTTATGCTTTCTATATGTATTAGCATTGTTTTAAAAACCTGAATTTGCCTAAATTATATAATTTTCTAAAATTTGTTATTTAGAAATCTTTCTTTCAAATCCCAGATTGCTGAATTTAATATTTCTAAATAGAGGATTTCTCTGTGTGTGTGCATTTTTAAATATCACCGTTACATTGAAGACTTTTGCTGTTTTATACATTTTTAATTCACAAATTAAATATTTATTGAGTGTCTAATATGTGCAAAGCAAATAATTAAAAAGTGTGTTAACTGAGAATCTATCTTTTGCACTTTTCTAATTTAATAAATATTAGTTAAAAGCCTTTTGTACATATATTGAAAAAATTTTTTTACCAAATGTCAGCAGAAAGATTCTGTTCAATATAAGTACATTTGATAGTTACACATGATGTTAGTTCCTTTTATTTGGCATATACTATTTAAGCTACCTCATATATTTTTATAAACCAACAAGCTATCACATTTCTAAAAGCTTTTCTAACTTATCAAAAGATATATCTTTTAAAAGCTTTATTTAGAAACAGAATCTACAGTTATAAACCAATTCCAAATAACATATTTTATATATTTTAATTTTAAATGAGTTCTAAAAGAAACTTCATAACTTCAAATTGATCCGTAATTGCTATGCAAAATTATTCTATAACTTTCTATGTTTTATGTCTCTAACATGTAGCATAATTGTACATATAAGATAAAGATATTTTCTATCAAAAGGCAAACAAATGAAAGTTAAAATATAATTCACTGTTCCAAGTATCTGGAGGTTTACTATTACTGAAATAACTCAGTGGATTTTATTCAATTTTTAAGTTTTTATCAAGATGTTTTGCATGAGGTTTGAATGTTTTATTTTTAAAGTGAGGGGACGGGGACAGATAACAATATTGAGAATATGCAACAATGATCATCCTCATGTTAATTCATGTCTGTTTAAGACAATAATGAGAGAAAAGCTTCACTTATTCATACTTAAAGTTCTAGAACAGTAGGCTTCTGGAGAAAACATTTAAACTCAAGAGCTCAACACAAAACCTCTTTTAATTATATTCAATATGTTATCAACCTACTTTCAAAGTTGATGAAGTTTAGTACTAAACTGAATATTAAGCAAATAAGTGTTAACTATGTTCACTAGAATTAGCATATTTCAGATTATAGTTTATAAATTTTTAAGAGCATCAGCATCATGATATGGTTACCATAGAAACTGCAACAATATGTCATTTTGATTAATTTTATATGCAGTGATAAGGCCTAGTTCTACATCACTTCAATTTAAGTTTGAAAAGCAATACAAATAGTGAGTAGTGAGTTTCCAATTTATACTAGTTTAAAAACTAATAAAGTACAAACCTTTTAAAAAAGAAAAATCCACAATGCATTCTAATAGCCTGAAAGGATAGCAATTTAGATAAGGTTATAAGATATTTTAAAATGGATACATTCTGAAAGAAAAAGTTTCAGTAACAATCAGCTACTTCTCTTAGTATTCCATACTCTTGCTACTTAGGTTTATTTATGGATAACAAAAATTATTGGTTACTACATATTACTTAATTATTAGATTATGGGTGTTCTTTCTGTTCTCAAGAGATAGGTGCATTTGCTTTTACATTATAAATTCAAAATGACTAGAGTAGAATTTTAATATTTTTAAAGTAATTATTACAACAGATCCCTCTCATTTAGAAGTAAGACACAATGTATTATTTCCAAAGTCTTATTATGTCACTGCCAGAAATATTCCATTGACATTAATGGCTTGATTATTGGAACAGAAAAAAAACTATAAATAAAGAATGCATTTTATAAAGAATAAATATGGCAATAGATTTGGAGCTCTAAATTATCTGCTCATTGGCTAACAAATATCTTTTCCTTGTATTTTCTTTCATTGCACATTTCAAAATGGAATATACCCAAGAGAACTCTGAAAATAATTTGAAAAGGCACACTATATTAAATCTATATTTATTATGCATCTTTTTTAGGTATAATATAGCCTCTGTTGCTAATTATTTCAATAAATTTCTATAAGGCAATGTCCTCAAACTAGCTAAAAAATATTATATTGTTAAAAGTGATTTTTTAGAAAATAAATGAAGGCAGCATGTGTGTAATTTTTTCAAACGATAAAGAAACAATCCAAGGAAGAAAAGATAAACATATACAACTTATTCTTCTTGATAGGATTAAGAGGATTGCAAAGAAGCTTTTAAATCCCCAGTTTTCCTGACAATTAACAATGAAAAACAGATGTTTACAAAGCTGTTTCATATGCTCTCTTTAAAGGCGATAAAAGATGGTTTGTGGATAGTAAGAACGAAGAGCCAGATAACTGCTTGCCGGGTGTATATTTAAAAAGCATTTTCATTGGCTCAGTTATTGTTACTAGTGAAAGAAAACACTTTGTGCTGCACATACTGTATGACTGTGACTATAGAAAACTGCCTTCATAAAGTCCTCAAAAACTCTTAAGATGTAATTTACAAAGATAATAATAACACAGAATTATTTCACTTCTCTGAATGCTACACATTTGCATACCAGGACTGTGTACAATATACTCATAATGCACATTCATAACAACAAGGACTTCTTAACACTATAACTACAGCATAAGATCTGTGCATTAGCCAGTCTATCCTACCAAGTTTTACTTATTGGTATCAAAGTGTTAGTCTAAGTAAGCCAGGTGTTAGCTGTCTACACAAAGGAAGACTAACCTATTAAGGACTGTATCACCATTGTGAGAAAATCCAGTGATAAAACTAAAAAACCATGTGACCCTGCAAGGCAATAACAGCATTATCCAGCAATATATTGAAAAATGTCAAATGGATATTTAAAGTTATATGTCAAAATCATGGGCCTATACTACAAACAAAAAAAAACCCCACAAACTATAACCACTGTTTAATGTTTAATTGATTTTGATATACTATTATTTCTAGAAAGAAGCACCATGCTAGGTACTTTTTTAAATGTTTAATTTTTTAAATATTAGTTTGGGTATTACTATTTAGTGAAAACAACCTTAATGAAATAAGTCTTCTTCATGAAGCATTTGTTTCCTGCCTTCAGCATAGTAACTGTATATTTGGTATGCACTACAGATATTTTGAACTTTCCAGGTTACTCAGTGGTAAAGAATCCACCTGTTAATGCAGGAGATGTGGGTTTGATCCCTGGGTCAGGAAGGTCCCCTGGAAGGGAAATGGCAACCTACTCCAGTATTCTCGCCTGGAAAATTCCACGGTCATAGGAGCTTGGCAGACTACAGTCTATGGGGTCACAAAGAGACACAATTGAGCAACTGAGCATGCATGAGCATGCAATGCACAGATATTCTAGATAAATTCAAATTGTGGTTATTGTCCATGTTGTTTCTTGTTCATATTCAACAGAGAATAAATATAACTTAACAAATAATAGAAATATAGTGTTTCTATTGCCCATATATGTTATTTTATAAATTTACTCCTGACATTTTCTAATCAGTCAAAATGGAAAATATATTTCTGGAACAAAGAAAGAAGGCAGGCATAATATTACAGCAGTTACAATATGTAAGACTACTTGAATGACAAAAACTGAGCAAAAATATCTAATGAGAAAAAATCCTGAATATATTAAAATATTTACATTTATAATTAAAATTTTGTTTAATATGAAAAATACAACAGAAGATACTTACTTATCCTTAAAATTTTATTAAATATTTGGTAACCCATAGGCATTTATTTATGTGAATATTATTAAAATTGAATGTATTTTACTGTGAAGCTTGAATTATCTTCCTGATATAATAAAGTATGAAATATGTTCATGTATTTGACTTTATTCAATTAAAAAATTTTTAATGTAAGTTGATTATTCACATGAACAATACAACTTGATTAGGTCTATGATACTTAAACGCAGGAATAAAGAAACTACCTTGAACTAGCAACATTTTGGTCCTTGAAATTAATATAGTTTAAAGATTGTTAAAATCATCAACAGACTTCTATTACCTAACCCACCCTTAAAACTCAGGTTTAACATACTATACAATAGGGAGAAAACTATTAAATGACTTCAATGCTCAAAATCAATACTAGTGCAAAATCTCTTATCTGTTTTAAATATGAGGGATTCCATTGTTTTTGCTTACATTCTGTTTTCAAAGTATTTTTAAAATAACATTTTATCCATTAATGTTTAAGAAATAATTTTGTAAAATCATTAAGAGAACATTTTGTCACTGATATTTCCTTATGAGTATATACTATCTGTCTGGGCATAATAGGGAAAATTGCAATGACTTCCTGGGTGGCAGGAAGTGGAATACACTGTAATTATCAGCAGTCAAAAACTATTGCAAGATATGCTCAAAATTTTTCACCAAAATCAAGTAATTACATTTAATATCAGTAAAACTGTATACATATGTATGTGGGATAGGTGATCAATATAATTGTTTTAGTTTTTAATCTTTTGATTCAGAATGTCAGCAATTTTGTGATTTTTTCCAAATACAACAATAGGAAAATCAAGTACCAACCCACCTTTCCTGGAATAGGGACATATTGGTCTGATCCAGAGAATAGACTATAGAGCTTACTCATTTCTTATAAATTCCATTAACCTTTTCTTGCCTTTTGTTTTATTTGAGCCACCTCGGTCACCACTTTCTGCATAGTTATTTAATATACTATTTCCTTTTTATCATTCGAGAAATCAGAGCACCTGAAATATGAACTTTTTCATTCTGCTTTCACCTGTGTGACTATATTTGGAAGAGCATACAATCTAAATTTTTTTTCTACCAACATGTACAATACTTCACCTTGGAAACTCTAACAAGGTATGTCCCATAGTTAGAAAACTTGTATTTGGTCTGTTTGCAATTCACACACAGAGTAATACAACAGCCAATATTTTACAGCTCTACAGTTACATATGGAGTTCTCAAGTACTGCTTACAATTATTTTGGAGTGCCCTTAAGTAAACCAAAAATCCTAAAATGAAAGAAATAAGAACAATTTATCTGAGCTACATCCAGTGTGCAAGGCCTGGGTGCTAAGATCAAAGAAGAGTAAGAAAAAAGAATCATGGTCTCTGGATTCCATTAGTTCACAGTTCACAATCATGACAAGTCATTCAACAGATGTATTGAAAGATACATCAGGTACATTGAAATGCACAGTCGTTCATGTGTCACAAAGGTAAATACAACCTAGAAGCAGTGGGAACAATATCTCATTTTCCAGACAGTATAGAGCTGTATGCAAATATGACCTAGAAGAACAAATTCTTAATATTAGTTTTGTTTTTGTTCACTATGTATAGATAGACACTACCCCAACAAGATATTTGCATATAATTTAACAAATCAGTTTCTAAAATAATTTATACAAATCATTAAACTGCAGAATTTTTTCAGATTACCAAGTTTGTGGTGTCCTTTAACACATCTATTAATAATCTTTCATTCTAAGTCATTTCAACAATCTAATTATTACTTCTACATATACAGAAAATAAAAGCATCTTTCCATAGCAGACATCCTAAGAATACCTATACACAGAGATTCCAATGAAATACAATCATAAAGAAAGACAGAAATCTTCACACATCTTTTAAACCTGTGTGAAATCATATGATATGACTCTTTTTTTGTCCAGGACGTGATTTCTTTCAGGACCTAAGAATATACATGTTTTCATTTATTTATGACAGTCACTGAAAGGAGCATTGCCAGATCATCTTAAACGTACTTTGATTTTTATTTTTAATTAATTTTTTGTTAAAGTAATGCTTTAAAAGGGTAAAAAAATAGAATTTTACTAACAAGCTTATATTATAAAACAGTGGATCTCTGTCACAACCTTCCTCATCCCATTCACAAGACCCAAAGACAATCACTTTCAAGTCTTTTTGTATTCAAATCTTTTAGTATTTAATTGCACATTTCTAACTAATGTGCTTATAACTATATTTAAGCCTTGTACATAAACTACTTTTTAATTTCAAATTTAATCATTCTTTATCATCTAATTTTGGCAGGTGAATATTTAATTCTTAGGTATCATTTCTCCCATCCCCCCAATATAAATAATTATGTAACAACTCACTGACTTTAAATCAAGCCAATGCTTATATTATCACATAAACTAAATCTACTAAACTACTACTGAGCCTAGTAGTATACTATAAATAAATGTCATTTCTTTTATATATCTTTGTTCTTCCTCATTAAAAGCCTATTTACAATAATTCACTTAGTTTTATGGAACTATTATCACTTTTTCCACATGTGTTCACCCCTAAGTATTATTTTTCCAAATTGTCAAATATATCAAGTTAACATTTTTCTTGGAAACTAATGGTTAATTTTATGCATTGACCTTCCTGGGCCAGTGTCCAGATAATTGCTTGAACATTTTTCTAGGTGTTTCTACAAAGGTGTTTTGGGATAAAATGAGATGGTTGGATGGCATCATTGACTCAGTTGACATGAGTTTGAAAAAGTGAAGGACAGAAACTTGCAGAAGCTTGGCTTGCTGCAGTCCATGGGGTTGCAGTGAGTTGGACATGACTGAGAAATTGAACAACAAACTTTGAGTGAAGTAAATTGCCCTCCACTATGTGGGTAAGCCTCATCTAATCTGCTGAAGACCTGAATAGAACAAAAGGACTGACCCTCCTCTAAGTAACAGAGAAGTCTCCTGCAGACAGACTTCAGACTTGAACTAGAACGTCAGCCTTTCTGGGTCTCCAACTTAATGACCTTTGGACTAGAATCGTAGCATCAGCCCTCATGGGTCTCCAGCCTGCCAGCCCATCCTGCACATTTTCAGCCTCTGTGATCATGTAAGTTAATTCCTTATAATAAACCTCTTTCTGTATATATACACTTCCCATTGGTTGTGTTTCTCCAGAGAACCCTGAATAATACAGAAATTCTGTCTTTCAGCTCAAATTCAGACTGATAGGCTCTCTATGCCTTTACAGAAGTCATCCTTGTATTTGCCATTATGCTTTCTTGTGTTGGGCTCCTGATCTTCCTTTTTCTTGGATTATTTTATTAAAGCACATTCTCTAGTAACTTATTTTACAAAAAGGATACATGAGAAGTAAACTGAAGTTGTTGCATATCTGAAAAACTATCTCTCAAATTAATAGTTTGATTAGCTACAGAATTCGAAGTTGAAATCATTTTCGCTCAGAATTTTATAAGCATTGCTCCCATTTACCCTAGACATCAGTGTTAATATTGAAATGTCTGTTTCATTATTCTCACAACCTATTTTTTCCCTCTTTGGAAGCTTTTGTAATCATATCTCTATCTTTATTGTTTTAAAATTTTACAATAATGTACCTTGGTGTGGATCATTGTCCTGGGCACTCAGATGTTCTTTCAGTCTGAAAAATTTATGACCTTGAATTCTGGACACTCTTTTTGTATTATTTCTTTTTCTACTCTACTCCATTTTGCATCCTCTCTTTCTGGAATGGCTATCAGTCAGATGTTGGAACTTCTAAAATGATTGTCTAAAATGCTCACTTTTCTTTACTTGTCAGTCTACTTTCTGAGAAAGATTTCTCCCCCTCAGTGAAAGGATAGAGCTTCCTGACAAACAGCTCTTTTGTCACTCCACCTCCTAGCTTTCTATTTTTTTTTTTATTGTTTTTGCCATACATTGTCATGATATCACCATGGGTTTACATATGCTTCCCCTCCGGAACCCCCCTCCCTCTTCCCTCCCCCCCGGGAAATCTCGCTGCACCAGTCCCGAGCATCAATCCTGGGCTGGCGATTGATTAGACACATGACAATTAACATGCTTCAATGCCCTTCTCCCATATCATCCCACCCTTACCCTCATCCACAAAGTCCACGAGTCTATTCTATACATCTGCGTTCCTTTTGTTGTCTCCCATGTTGGGTTCTCGTTACTGTCTTTCTAAATTCCATATATATGCGTTAATATACTGTATTGTTGTTTTTGCTTCTGGCTTACTTCACTCTGGATAATGGGCTCCAGTTTCGTCCATCTGAGTAGAATTGCTTCAAATGAATTTTTTTTTAATGCTGAGTAATATTCCATTGTGTATATGTACCACAGCTTTCTTATCCATTCATCAGTTGATGGGCATCTAGGTTGTATTTTTAAGTGTGGCTGTGATGCCTAGAGCGGCAAAAACCATCTAATAATCATGAGCCAATACATACAAAGATGAAAAGGTAATTCAAAACATGAAGTACTCCATAAATATTTGTAAAATGAATAAATGCTCATTGAATAATGAGAAAGGTAGGGCAAAAGAACAGAAAGAGTCTAAGACTTTAATAACATCACTACACTTTTATGAAAGTCCTAAATTTCAAGCTCCAGACATTATTATATGAAATATGTAATTTTTTTCATTGCTTAAGACACTATAACCAAAAACATCCATTACTTTGACAAACCTACAGTAAGTATTCAGTTAGATGTGGATAGTATTAGTCTTATTCTAGATGTTATATACTTTAGGTCTACTATTAGTCTCATTTTATATGTCCAATATCAAAATTTCATAATACAGCTGTCTTCTCTGAGTTCTTCACACATCTCTAAAATTGTAAAGCCTGCAACTGGACACTGTTTCTAGAAAAAGATTGATTTGTGGTTTCACAAAATGTCACAATAAAAAGATCTAATTCTCTTTTTTTAAGATTTTAGTCATTTTTAAAATATTTATTTATTTATTTGGCTATGATGGGTCTTAGTCACCACATGCAGGACCCAGGATCTTCCCTGCAGCATGCTGGTTCTTTCTTTCTTTTTCAATTGTGACATGTGGGATCTAGTTCCCCCACCAGGGATTGAACCTGGGCCCCTGTATTGGAAGCACAGAGTCTTAGCCACTGGACCACCAGGGAAGTCCCTGTCATTCATTCTTTCTTATACAATATTCTTATTTACACTGCTGCTGCTGCTGCTGCTGCTAAGTCACTTCAGTCATGTCTGACTCTGTGCGACCCCACAGACGGCAACCCACCAGGCTCCCCCGTCCCTGGGATTCTCCAGGCAAGAACACTAGAGTGGGTTGCCATCTCCTCCTCCAATGCATGAAAGTGAAAAGCGAAAGTGAAGTCACTCAGTTGTGTCCAACTTGTAGTGATTCCCTGGACTGCAGCCTACCAGGCTCCTCCATCCATGGGATTTTCCAGGCAAGAGTACTGGAGAGGGATGCCGTTGCTTTCTCCGTATTTACACTGACTCACACCTAACTGTTTTGTTTAGGAACTAAGTTACTTTAATGATCATGCTTAGTTTACTATATTCTGATATCTGGATAATTTTCTTTTCAAATTTATTTTATTAACTTTTAAAATAATAAGCATGATAATATTTATTGAAACTAATGGGATAATACTGAGATCATTGGGCAAAAGTTAATGAAACAAAACTTATCATTCCCACCTCCCTGAGATTAATAATTTCTATATTTTTTTATATTTCTTCATGTTTATTCAAACATATACACATATATGTATACTGAATATATACTCTATAGCTGTTAGAAAAATTGGAGAATGCTATATACATTACTTTCCAATTTGTTTCACAACAGTGCACAGACATTCCTTCAGATTTCTGTTAATAGCTGCATAAAGTATACCTAGATATATTATAATTATTTATAATACTATCCCTATTAATGAGCATACAAATTATTTGCAATTTTTAACACCAAAAAATGTTGCAATAAATATCTTTTATTATTGTTGCTTTTGTTGCTGTTAGATTTCCAAAAGTGTATTGTCAGGTTTAAAAAAATTGTATATTTTATTTCAATAGATACTATCTGATAACTTTCAAAAAAGTTTTTGGAATTCACTCTCCCATTAGCAGCATATAAAAATGCTCACTTCCCCTCATCTTCTGCAGCATTAGATAGTCTCTTTTTTCTATTTCTGTCAATCTGATGACAAACAGTATATCACTGGTATTGGCATTTAATTTCATTTCTCTGATTATCTTTTTATGTATTTATTGACTATGTATGGAATTGTCCAGGCAAGAATACTGGAGTGGGAAGCCTTTCCCTTCTTCAGGGGATCTTCCCGATTCAAGAATCAAACCCTGTTTGAAGAATCATTGCAGACAGATTCTTTACCATCTGAAGGCCATATTTTCTCTTCTGTAAACTGACTCTGTATCCTACAACATACAATGCCAACTGTCTACTCATTATAAGTCACTCTCACCTTGCAAAAAGAAAACTATTTTTCAATATTTGAACCTATGTGATTCATATACATATCTTTAGTACTAACTGATGAATATTGATTGGTCTAAGATAATTCATTCACTCTTCATTCATTTATTCATTCTCTATATATTTACTGGGCTTCCTTGGTAGCTCAATAGTAAAGAATCCATCTGCCAATGCAGAAGATGCAAGAGACAGAGGTTCCATCCCTGGGTCAGTAAGATTCCCTGGAGGAGAGCATGCCAACCCACTGCATTATTCTTGCCTGGATAATCCCATGGACAGAGGAGCCTGGTGGCCTACAGTCCACAGGGTCGCAAAGAGTTGGATAGGACTGAAACAACTGAGCACACATTCACACATATGTAGTTATTGAACCCCCACTGCATGCCACAATGAGCAGAGTCCTTCCTTGCCCTCATAGAATTTATATTCTAGGGTGAAAAGGTATGCAAACCAATAAATAAATACATTACATATCAGGAGATACCAAGAGGTATATTTTTAAAAAGCAGGGTAAAGCAACTTGCCAGGGATGAGTATAAGGGTGGCTAACATTTTATACAGGCTAGTCAAGAAAGCACTCTTTTTTTTTCCTTCCACATTTTTAAATCTATTTTTATTGGAGGATAATTGCTTTACAATGCTGTGTTGGTTTCTGCCATAGATTGACATGATTCAGCCATAGATATACATATATCCCCTCCCTCTTGAATCTCCCTCCCACCTCTCACCCATCCCACTCCTCAAAGTTGTCACAGAGCACCAGGTTGAGCTCCCTGCATTGTATAGCAAATTCCCATTGGTTATCTACTTTATATATGATAATGTATGCTTCAATGCTACTCTCTCAATTAGTCCCACCCTCTCCTTACACTACTGTGTCCATAAGTCTGTTCTCTGTGTCTTAAGTCTCCATTGCTGCCCTACAGATAGGTTTATCAGTGCCATTTTTCTAAATTCCATGTATATGCATTAATATACAATATTTGCTTATCTCTTTCTGACTTACTTCATTCTGAATAATAGGTTCTAGGCATCCATTCACTAGAACTGACTCAAATTCTTTCCTTTTCATGACTGAGTAATATTCCATTGAATATATGTACCAAACTTTTTATTCATTCATCTGTTGATGTATATCTATGTTGCTTCCAAGTCTTGGCTATTATAAATAGTGCTGCAATGAACACTGGGGTACATGTATCTTTTAGAATTGTGGTTTTCTAAGAGTATATGCCTAATAGAGGAATTGCTGGGTCATATGGTAGTTTTCTGGGACTCCAAAATCACTGCAGATAGTGATTGCAGCCATGAAATTAAAAGACGCTTACTCCTTGGAAGGAAAGTTATGACCAACCTAGACAGCATATTAAAAAGCATAGACATTACTTTGTCAACAAAGGGCCATCTAGTCAAGGCTATGGTTTTTCCAGTAGTCATGTATGGATATGAGAGTTGGACTATAAAGAAAGCTGAGCACCAAAGAATTGATGCTTTTGAACTGTGGTGTTGGAGAAGACTCTTGAGAGTCCCTTGAACTGCAAGGGGATCCAACCAGTCCATCCTAAAGGAGATCAGTCCTGGGTGTTCATTGGAAGGACTGATGTTGAAGCTGAAACTCCAAAAATTCTTTGGCCACCTGATGCGAGGAGTTGACTCATTGGAAAAGACACTGATGCTGGGAAGGATTGGGGGCAGGAGGAGAAGGGGATGACAGAGGATAAGATGACTGGATGGCATTACCAACTCAATGGACATGGATTTGGGTGAACTCTGGGAGTTGGTGACGGACAGGGAAGCCTGGTGTGCTGCAGTTCATGGGGTTGCAAAGAGTCGGACACGACTGAGCAACTGAACTGAACTGAACACGCTGTTAAACTAAAAGTTCACATGCCGCAACTAAAGATCCCACGTGCCACAATGAATATCAAAGATCCTGCATGTAGCAACTAAGATATGATGCAGCCAAATAAATATTTTTTAAGAATATGTAAGTTCTCCCAAATTGACCTATATATCCAATGCAACCCCAATCAAAATCCCAGCATGTTATTTTGTGAGTACCTACAAACTGATTCTAAAGTTTTTATAGAGAACCAAAAGCCCAGAATAGCCAACACAATATTGAAGAGGATGAACAAAGCTGGAGAATTAACACTCCCCAACTTCAAGATTTACTATAAAGCTACAGTAATCAAGACGGTATAGTGTAGGTAAAAGAAAAGACAAATAGATCAATGAAACCCAATAGAAAATCCATACATAATACACACATGGTCAACTGACTTTGACAAAGAAAAAAGGCAATACAACGAAGAAAACACTCTTTTCAACAAATGGTGCTGGGAAGAACTGGTAATCCATAGGCAAAAACATGAATCTACACACAGACCATTCACCCTTCTCAATTATTTCTAAATGAGTAGTATACCTAAAGGTAAAATGTAAAACTATAAATCTTTTAGAAGATATTTAAGAGAAAACATAGATGACTTTGGGCATGGTGATGATATTTTAAGTGCAACAGCAAGAGCAACTTCCATGAAAGATATAGCTGATAAGCTGACTTCATTGAAATTTTAAGAACCAATATAGTTAAAATGCGTATACTACCCAAAGCAATCTATAGACTCAATGCAATCCTTATCAAGCAACCAACAGTATTTTTCACAGAACTGGAACAAATAATTTCACAATTTGTATGGAAATACAATTTGTTTTTTGCTTTGGCTAAAAAACCTTGAATAGCCAAAGTAATCTTGAGAAAGAAGAATGGAACTGGAGGAATCAACCTGCCTGACTTCAGGCTACACTACAAAGCTACAGTCATCAAGACAGTATGGTACTGGCACAAAGACAGAAAAATAGATCAATGGAATGAAATAGAAAGCCCAGAGATAAATCCACACACCTATGGACACCTTATTTTTGACAAAGGAGGCAAGAATATACAATGGAGAAAAGACAATCTCTTTTAACAAGTGGTGCTGGGAAAACTGGTCAACCACTTGTAAAAGAATGAAACTAGAACACTTTCTAACACCATACACAAAAATAAACTCAAAATGGATTAAAGACCTAAATATAAAACCAGAAACTATAAAACTCCTAGAGGAAAACATAGTCAAACACTCTCCGACATAAATCACAGCAGGATCCTCTATGACCCACCTTCCAGAGTAATGGAAATAAAAGCAAAATTAAACAAATGGGATCTAATTAAACTTAAAAGCTTTTGCACAATGAAGCAAACTATAAGCAAAATGAAAAGACAGCCTTCAGAATGGGAGAAAATAATAGCAAATGAAGCAACTGACAAAGAATTAATTTAAAAAATATACAAGCAACTCCTGCAGCTCAATTCCAGAAAAATAAGTGACCCAATCAAAAAAATGGGTCAAAGAACTAAATAAACATTTCCCCAAAGAAGACATACAGATGGCTAACAAACACATGAAAAGGGCTCAACATTGCTCATTATCAGAGATATGCAAATCAAAACGACAATGAGGTGCCATCTCATGCCTGTCAGAATGGCTGCTATCAAAAAATCTACAAACAATAAATGCTGGAGAGGGTGTAGAGAAAAGAGAACCCTCTTACTCTGTTGGTGGGAATGCAAACTAGTACAGCCACTATCGAGAACACTGTGGAGATTCCTTAAAAAACTAGAAAGAGAACTGCCATATGACCCAGAAATCCCACTGCTGGGCATACACACTGAGGAAACCAGAATTGAAAGAGACACGTGTACCCCAATGTTCATCGCAGCACTGTTTATAATAGCCAGGACATGGAAGCAACCTAGATGTCCATCAGCAGAAGAATGGATAAGAAAGTTGTGGTACATATACACAATGGAATATTTCTCAGCCAAGAATACATCTGAATCAGTTCTAATGAGATGGGTGAAACTGGAGCCTATTATACAGAGTGAAGTAAGCCAGAAAGAAAAACACCAATACAGTATACTAAGGCATATATATGGAATTTAGAAAGATGGTAATGATAACCCTGTATGCGAGACAGCAAAAGAGACACAGATACATAGAACAGTCTTTTGGACTCTGTGGGAGAAGGCAAGGGTGGGATAATCTGAGAGAATAGCATTGAAACATGTATATTATCATATGTGAAACAGATTGCCAGTCAAGGTTCAATGCATGAGACAGAATGCTCAGGGCTGGTGCACTGGGATGACCCAGAGGGATGGGGTGGGGAGGGATGTGGGAGAGGGGTTCAGGATGGGGAAACATGTAAACCCATGGCTGATTCATGTCAATGTCAATGTATGGCAAAAACAACTACAATACTGAAAAGTAATTAGCCTCCAATTAAAATAAATAAATTGAAATTTTTAAAATTAAAATAAAATTTAAAAAAAAGAAATTTTAAACTTCTGTTCTGTGATAATGTCAAGAAATGAGCATGCTAAATCGCTTCAGTCAGGTCCAACTCTTTGTGACACTACGGACTGTAGTCTGCCAGGCTCTTCTATCTACGGGATTCTCCAAGCAAGAATACCGAAGTAGGTTGCCATGCCCTTCTCCAGAGGATCTTCCCAAACCAGGGATTGAACCCACGTCTCTTAAGTTTCCTACATTAACAGGCAAATTCTTTACCACTAGCACCATCTGAAATGAGACAACAAATAAAAAATGGTAAATATATATATATATACATACATACATTTGTAAAAGATATCTGGAAAAGAATTTTTATCAAAAGTATACAAAGAACTCTTAAAACTCACCAATAAAAAAAATAATTTAATTTTAAAATGGGCCAAGGACCTTAACAGATGTGTCTTCAAAGATAAACAATAACAAATAAACATATGAAAAGATGCTCAACATCACATGTCATCAGGGAAATGCAAATTGAAGAACAATGAGAGACCACTACATGCCTATTATACTGGCCAAAATCTAAAAACCTGACAATACTAAATGCTGATAAGGATGTGGAACAAAAGGAACTCTCAGTCATTGCTGCTCAGAATGCAAAACAGTATAGCCACTCTGGAAGACACTTTCTTACAAAACTAACTGTATTCTTACCATTCAGGCCTGCAATCATACTCCTTGGTATTTACCTAAGGGAACTGAAAACCTATGTCCACAAAAAACCTGTACATGGATGTTTATAGCACCTTTCATAATTGCCAAAACTTGGAAGCAACCGAGATATGTTTTAGTAGGTGAGTGGATAAATATAAATGACTTAAGTACTGAAACTAAAAGGCAGAGTTTGTCAGATTGGATAAAAAGGCAATACACAGCTATATATTACTTAAAAGAAACCCACTTTAGTAAGTTAACATTTTTACAAAAATAACCCATGCTAATGGAGTCAAAAGAAATCTGGAATTGATGTATTAATACAAGACAAGGTAGATTTCACAGCAAAGAATATTACTAGTGAAGCCCATTACTAGGGATAAAGACGGTCAATTCATCAAGAAGACATAATGATCTTAACTGTTCATGCACCTGATAACAGCTACAAAATACAAAAAGCAAAAATAGATAGAACTGAAAGTCAGTATATAAATTCATAATTAGAGTTGGATATTCAACAATATTCTCTCAATAATTGATAGAACAAGTAGATAGAAATTCAGGAAGGATATAAAAGTCTTGAACAATTTATCAACCAACTTGACGTAACTGATATTTATAGAACAATGTACCTAATAACAGCAGAATGCACACTGCTTTCAAGTGCACAGGGTACATTTACTAAGACAGACCATATTCTTGACCAGAAGAGAATTCTCAATGAATTTACAACAATTCAAATCAGCTCATGTAGCTCAATATCAAAACAACAAACAACCCAATCAAAAAATGGGCTCAAGGTCTAAATAGACATTTCTCCAAAGAAAACATACAGAGATCCAAGAGGCACATGAAAATATGTTCAGTTTAGTTCAGTGAGTTCAGTCATGTCCAACTCTTTGTGACCCCATGGACGGCAGCACGCCAGGCTTCTCTGTCCATCACCAACTCCCAGAGCTTGCTCAAACTCATGTTCATCGAGTCGGCGATGCCATCCAACCAGCTTATCCTCTGTCATCCCCTTCTCCTCCTGCCTTCAATCATGCCCAGCATCAGGGTCTTTTCCAGTGAGTCAGTTCTTCACATCACGTGACCAACGTATTGGAGTTTCAGCTTCAGCATCAGTCCTTCCAATGAATATTCAGGACTGATTTCCTTTAGGATAGACT
Organism: Antilocapra americana; assembly: GCA_007570785.1. NCBI lineage: Eukaryota > Metazoa > Chordata > Mammalia > Artiodactyla > Antilocapridae > Antilocapra > Antilocapra americana. Next base: position 15,854,202 of record ML663009.1, read on the forward strand.
GATTGGATCTCCTTGCAGTCCAAGGGACTCTCAAAAGTCTTCTCCAACACCACAGTTCAAAAGTGTCAATTCTTCAGCACTCAACTTTCTTTTATGGTCCAACTCTCACATCCATACATGACTGTCGGAAAACCATAGCTTTGACTAGATGGACCTTTGTTGGCAAAGTAATGTTTTTGCTTTTTAATATGCTGTCTATGTTGGTCATAGCTTTTCTTCCAAGGAGCAAGAGTCTTTTAATTTCATGGGTGCAGTCACCATCTGCAGTGATATTGGAGCCCCCCAAAATAAAGTGTCTCACTGTTTCCCCATCTATTTGCCATTAAGTGATGGGACCAGATGCCATGATCTTAGTTTTCTGAATATTGTGTTTGAAGCCAGCTTTTAAACTCTCCTCTTTCACTTTAATCAAGAGGCTCTTTAGTTCTTCTTCACTTTCTTCCAAAAGGGTGGTGTCATCTGCATATCTGAGGTTATTGATATTCCTCCAGCAATCTTGATTCCAGCTTGTGCTTCATTCAGTCTGGCATTTCACATGATGTACTCTGCATAAGTTAAATAAGCCAGGTGACAGTATACAGCCTTGACATACTCCATTCCCAATTTGGAACCAGTCTGTCGCTTCATGTCCAGTTCCAAAAGTAGAACTCTTGGAAGCAACAGAAGCACTGTTGCTTCTTGACATGCATACAGATTTCTCAGGAGGCAGATTAGGTGGTCTACTATTCCCATCTCCTTAAGAATTTTCCACAGTTTTTTGCAATCTACACAGTCAAAGGCTTTGGGATAGTCAATAAAGCAGAAGTAGATGTTTTTCTGGAACTCTCTTGCTTTTTCGATGATCCAACGGATGTTGGCAATTTGATCTCTGGTTCCTCTGCCTTTTCTAAATCCAGCTTGACATCTGGAATTTCAAGTTGAAGCCTGGCTTGGAGATTTTTGAGCATTACTTTGATAGCTTATGAAATGAGTGCAATTGTGTGGTAGTTTGAACATTCTTTGGCATTGCCTTTCTTTGGGATTGGAATGAAAACTGATCTTTTCCAGTCCTGTGGCCAATGCTGAGTTTCCAAAATTTTCTGGCATATTGCATGCAGCACTTACACAGCATCATCTTTTAGGATTTGAAATAGCTCAACTGGAATTCCATCACCTCCACTAGCTGTGTTTGTAGTGATGCTTCTTAAGGTCCACTTCACTTCTCACTCCAGGATGTCTGGTTCCAGGTGAGTGATCACACCATCGTAGTTATCTGGGTCATTAAGATATTTTTTATATAGTTCTTCTGTGTATTTGTGCCACCTCCTCTTAATATCTTCTGCTTCTATTACATGCATACTGTTTCTGTCCTTATTGTGCCCATCTTTGCATGAAATATTCCCTTGGTGTATCTGATTTTCTTGAAGAGATCTCTAGTCGTTCCCATTCTATGGTTTTCCTCTTTCTTTGCATTGGTCACTGAGGAAGGCTTTCTTATCTCTCCTTGCCATTCTTTGGAACTCTGCATTCAGATGGATATATCTTTCCTTTTCTCCTTTGCCTTTAGTTTCACTTCTTTTCTCAGCTATTTGTAAAGCCTCCTCAGACAACCATTTTGCCTTTTTGCATTTCTTTTTCTCAGGGATGGTTTTGATCACTGCCTCCTATACAATGTCACAAATCTACTTCTATAGTTCTTCAGGCACTCTATCAGATCTAATCCCTTTAATCTGTTTATCACTTCCACTGAACAATAGTAAGGGATTTGATTTAGATCATGCCTGAATGGTCATACCTGAATGGTTTTCCCTACTTTCTTCAATTTAAATCTGGATTTGCCAACAAGGAGTCCATTACCTGAGCCACAGTCAGCTCCCAGTCTTATTTTTACTGACTGTATAGAGCTTCTCCATCTTTGGCTGCAAAGAATATAATCAATCTGATTTCAGTATTGACCATTTGATGATGTTCAGGTGTAGAGTCTTCTCTTGTATTGTTAGAAGAGGGTGTTTGCTATGACCAATGCATTCTCTTGGCAAAACTCTATTAGCCTTTGCCCTGCTTCATTTTGTACTCCAGGGCCAAACTTGCCTGTTACTTCAGGTATCTCCTGACTTCCTACTTTTGCATTCCAGTCCCTTATAATGAAAAGGATATCTTTTGTGGGAGGTTAGTTCTAGAAGGTCTTGTAGGTGTTCATTGAATTGTTCAACATCAACTTCTTTGCCATTTCTGGTTGAGGCATAGACTTGGATTACTGTGATATTGAATGGTTTGCCTTGGAAATGAACAGAGATCATTCTGTCGTTTTTGAGACTGAATCCAAGGACTGCATTTCAGACTCTTGCTGATTATGAGGACTACTCCATTTCTTCTAAGGGATTCTTGCCCACAGTAGTAGATATAATGGTCATCAGAATTAAATTCACCCATCCTGGTCCATTTTAGTTCACTGATTCCTGAAATGTCAATGTTCACTCTTGCAACCTCCTGGTTGACCACTTCCAGTTTACCTTGATTCATGGACCTAACATTCCAGGTTCCTATGCAATACTCTTCTTTACAGCATCTGAGATCACTTCCATTACCAGTCATATACGCAACTTGGTGTTGTTTTCACTCTGGCTCAGCCTCTTCATTCTTTCTGGAGCTATTTCTCCACTCTTCACCAGTAGTATATTGGGCACCAACCAACCTGGGGAGTTCATCTTTCAGTGTCCTATCTTTTTGCCTTTTTTACTGTTCATGGGGTTCTCAAGGCAAGAATACTAAAGTGGTTTGCCATTCCCTCCTCCACTGGACCACATTTTGTCAGAACTTTCCACCATGACCCATCCATCTTGGGTGGCCCTACACAGCATGGCTCATATTGAATTAGCCAAGGTTATAGTCCATGAGATCAGTTTGGTTAGTTTTCTGTGATTGTGGTTTTCATTCTGTCTGCCCTCTTCTGGACAAGGATAAGAGACTTGTGGAAGCTCCCTGATGAGAGGGAGTGGCTATGGAGGAATCTGAGTATTTTTCTGATGGGTGGAGCCATGCTCAGTAAATCTTTAATCCAATTTTCTGTTATTGGGCAGGGCCTTGATCCCTCCCTGGACTTGAAGCCAAACTATGATAGGGGTAATGGTGGTATTCTAAAGGACTTATGCCAGCCTTGTTGTTTTCAGTTCCCCTGACTATGTGGCAGGTCACAGTCAACCCATGCCTCTGGAGGAGACTCCTAGAGAGTCACAGGCAAATCTGGCTCAGTCTCTTGTGGAGTCACTGCTCCTTTCTCCTGGGTCCTAGTACACATAAGGTTTTTTCATGCTTTCCAAGAGTCTATTTCCCCAGTCCTGTGGAAGGTCTGTAATCAAAACCCACTGGCCTCCAAAGTCAAATTCCCAGGGGGCTCTCAGTCCCTTTGCCGGATCCCCCGTTTAGGAAATCTGTTGTGGTTCCTAGAACTTTTGTAACAGTGCAAGAACTTCTTTGGTAGAAGTATTCTCCAGTCCATGGGTCATTTTCTCGGTGACTCTATGGTGGGGCTAATGGTGACTTCCTCCAAGAAGACTTCCACCATAACGTGTGCCTCCCAGATCTGCTGCAGCCGGAGCTCCTGTCCCTGCAGCAGGACACTGCTGACCTATGCCTCCACAAGAGACACTCAAACACTCAAATTCAGGTCTGGCTCAGTCTCTGTGGGGTGTCTGGGTCTTGGTGTGCACAATGTTTTTTGAGCCCTCTGAGGGTCTCTGGCGGGTATGGGGGTTTTGATTCTAAATGCGATTTTGCCCCTCCTACCATCTTGTTGGAGCTTCTCCTTTGCCCTTGGATGTGAGGTATCTTTTTTCTGGTGGGATCCAACGTTCTCCTTTAGATGGTCACTCAGCAGTCACTTGCAATTTTGGAGTTCTCACAGGAGAAGATGAGCACACATCCTTCTACTCTGCCATCTTGGAGTATTGTTGGTTTTAGGCTTTTCCCTTTCATCATTTTAAATATATCATGCCAATTCCTTCTTGTCTGCAGAGTTTTCCCTGAAAAAATCAGCTGATAATTTTATGGGAGTTCCCTTGTACGTTACGTATTGCTATTTCCTTGTTGCTTTTAGTATTCTCTCTTTATCTTTAATTTTTGTCATTTTGATTACAATGTGTCTTGGTATATTCCTTTTGGGTTAATCCCTATATGGGACATTTTGCACTTCCTGGATTGGTGACTATATCCTTTCCCATGTTAGGAACATTTTTCAGCTATTATCTCTTTAAATATTCTCTCAGGCCTGTTCTCTCCTCGCTTTCTGGGGCCCTTATAATGCAAATATTAGTACACTTGATATTGCCCCAGAGGTCTCTTAAACTGTCCTCATTTCTCTTCATTCTTTTTTCTGTTCAGCGGCAGTGATTTCCACTACCCCATCTTCTAACTCACTGATTCACCCTTCTGAATCATTTAGTCTAGTATAGATTCCTCCCAGGATATTTTTCATTTCACTGTATATTTTATCTATGTTTAGTTGTTCTTTATATTTTCTAGCTCTTTGCTAAAAACTCACTCTGTGATCCATTCTCCTCCTGAGTTCTTTGATCATCTTTACAATCATTACTCTGAACTCTTTATTAAGTAGATTTCCTATCTCTACTTCACTTTGTTCTCCTGGGGTTTATCTTGTTCCTTCATCTGAAACATATTCCTCTGTTGCCTCATTTTGTCCAAGTTGTTAGTCTTTTTCTATGTATGTGGAAGGTTAGTTACATTGCTAAACCTTGGGAAAGTGGCCGTCTGTAAGACGTATCCTATGCATCCCAGCAGTGCACTCTTCTGTCATCACCTAAGTTATACGCTCTAGGAGTTCACCTAAGAGAGTTGCATGGGCCCTTCTGTTGTGGAAGTTTATTTGGGTGGTCTGGTAGGTCCCTGATCTGGTTAGTTGTCAGGCCTTGCCTGTGTGCCTGCAGCTGGCTGCTGTTTATAGAGGGGCTTGGTCATGAGCTGGCTAGTTGCAGCATCCTAGGTGGCACCTGGGACTAATGCTGGCTCACCAGTGGGCAGAGTCATGGTCCCAAAGGTTCTGGGACTTTTGCCCACCCACTAGGAGATGAAGCCAATCCTGGGGTTAGTGTTCATCTACTGGCAGGCAGAGCTGGTTCCTGGAATCTGACTTCAGGGCCCAAGGATACCAGAGCTTGTTTCAGATTATTGGAGGAGGTGGGATGTCAACTTCTGACACACTTGAGTATGGGGTCGAGAGTGTCCCAAAGGTTGTGTTGGCCTGCTAGTGGACCAAGTCAGGGCCCAGCTGATCCCAGGTCAGGGTCTGGCCTGCACTGCAGAATCAGTTTTCTTGCCTCTTGTGTCTCCTCCTGGTGGTTGAGGTGGGCCTAGAGGTTGGGTCTGGTTTCCTGATGGGAGGGGCCAGGGCCTGTCTACTTGTGAGTGGAGCTGCGTCTTGCCCCTCTGATGGGCAGAGCCATCTAGGGTTTAGCCCAGAGGAAGCTGTGGATTCTTTAGTATTTAGGAAGCCTGCTTGCTGATGAGTGGGGCATGTCACTGCTCAGGTTTTGGTTTGGTCTGAGTTTTTGTTTGGTCACTTACATGTTGTTGGGTGGGGCAAGATCTTTCTTGGGGCTAATAAACCAAGATATCAGCTGCCAACAGTGTACCCCAATATGTCTACCAGCAGTGTCTATGTCTCTAGGGTGCTCCCCACCTCTCCAGGAAAGTAAAAGAAAGTGTTAGTCTCTCAGTCATGTCCAATTCTTTGTGACCCCATGGACTGTAATATGCCAGGCTCCTCAGTCCATGGCATTCACCAGGCAAGAATACTGGAGTGAGTTGCCATTCCTTCTCCAGGGGATCTTCCCCACCCAGATATCAAACCCAGGTCTCCCGCATTGCAGGCAGATTCTTTACCATCTGAGCTACCAGGGAAGCCCCAGCAGGTAGATCTGGCCCAGGCTTCTGTGTTTGCCCTGTGTCCACGTGCACAAGAGATTTTCTGTACACTCCTTACTAGTGAAGTTTCTATTTTCCCCAGTTCTGTGGGTTTCCTGTAATTAAGCCCCATTGGCTTTCAAAGTCCAGTGCTCTGGGCCTTATCTTCCCGGGATCAGATCCCTAAGCTGGGGGGCCTAATGTGGGGCCCATAAATCTTGTTCCTGTGGGAGAACTTCTGCAATATAATTATTCTCCAGTTTGCAGGTCACCCATCTAGGGGGTATGGGATTTGACTGTATTGCAATTCTACTCCTCTGACTAGTTTTGTGGTTTCTTGTTTATATCTTTAACTGTAGAATATCTTTTCTGGTAGGGTCCAAACTTCTTTTATTGGTGATGATTCTACAGGTAGTTGTGATCTTGGTATGTTCATGAGAGACAGTGAGCTCGGGGTCTTTTTGTTCTGCCATCTTGGCCACGACTCTCTCAACATTTATCTTTTAACTTGAGTTTTTGGTGTGTTTTTTTTTTTATATATATATACAGAAGCTTTAATTTTCAATGTAACCCACACAATCCCATCTATCTTTTTATATTTAACTAATCCCTTATAGCCAGAATCAACCAGGCATTCCTTTATCAGGTATACTTTAATAAAAATTATCTTTATTCTAAAATTGTATCCTCTGGTCTTGCCTGGTGTCTCTGCGGTAAAAAATCCACCTGCCAGTGTAGGAGACACAGTTTCAAATCTCCTGATACAAGGAGAATCCCACATTCTGAGGAGCAACAGCACTGGACAACTCTTGATCCTGTGCTCTAGAGCACAGGAGCCACAACTACTGAGCCCAGGTGCCACAGCCCCTGAAGCCCATGCCCCCTAGAGTCTGTGCTCTGCAGCAAGAGAAGCCATGGCAGTGAGAAGCCCACACATTTCACTTAGAAAGGAGTCCCTGCTTGCCACAACTACAGAAAAGCCCACACAGCAATGAAGACCCACCATAGCAAAAAATATATCAATACATATTTTTTAAATAAATAAATAAAATTGTACCCCAATTGTAAATATCAGATTCACAACATTAAAGCAGATGAACTACTATCAGTGTAGCTGTAAATTTCCTCATCAATAAAGAATCAAGAAAAAAAAATTCTAAGTTCATTTTCTGAAAGTAGTGCAGAAGTACTGTCTACATGGGACAAAAATATTAACAATTCAGTTGTAGATATCTGACATTTTCTTCCAACTCAAATATTATTCAGTTCAAGGCCATGGCATCAAGTTCAGTATTTGTTTTAGGTTGCTTTTTGGTCCTGAAAAATGAGTTCATGAAAGTTTCTATGCTAGAAAAGTAATTATCTTAATTATGCATTACTTTTTATTTTTTCTCAGACCAAGCACCTAACTTGTTTTCAACGGGATTAAGTATGCATTTGATGTCTTCCTAACATAGCATACGAGTCCGCCTCATGAAAACTATTAATCTATTGCCAAAAGTCTCTTTCAACTCACTTTTGCCAAACTTTAAAAGTTAGGATTTAGTGTTTAAGGCCATGGTTTCTGTACTGTGGGAAAAATAAAATACCTGCCAATCCTCTAAAAGTAAAATACTTCCTAACCTCAGCAAAGTAAAAAGGTACTATTTACAACAAAATTTTAAATCTTTACATAATGGCATTATATATTTAAAACTTCAAAGTCTTATTATTTATGTTGTCTTATATAATTGACAAATAGTAAGAAAGAATGGCACAGATAAACCTACCAAATATAGCGCCTGCTAAAGTGTACCTACCACTTTAAAGTAATATAGCTCCCACAAAAGAACCCCTATCTTTATATGTAATCCACCAAAGGAATATGCTCTTCAAAATTTTATTCCTTAAGGATTGCATCAGGGATAAGAAAAAAAAAACTTTCAACAATAGATATCATTTCCACTGATCCCATGCACTGCTGTATTAAAACAGGTAGAACAAAGGTAAATTCTGCATTATTTTATACTTATCACCTTTTCTTTTTCAGTCCAGTTGATTTACAATGTTAATTTCTGTTGTACAGCAAAGTGATTCAGTTTTATATATATATAAAACTGAACGTATATATGTATATATATATTTGTATATTCTTTTCCATTAATAGTATACCCCAAGACATTGAACATAGTTCCCTGTGCCAACAGTAGGACCTTGTTTTCCATCCATTCTATATATAATAGTTTGCATCTACAAACCCAAAACTCCTCCTTGACAACCACAAATCTGTTCTCCATGTCTATGAATCTGTTTACATTTTATATTTATCAAATCTAGACATGGAGATTAAATTCCATCTGACACAAAAATAAGCAAAATTTTCTTTAATTCTTAAGACCTAGTACTTTAATAAGCCTTCTAAATAGAGAAGCTAAGAAAATCTAGAATGTAAGTTTAAAATATATATAGTAAAAAATAAATAAATAAAATATATATAGTAGAATAAAAGGCAGAAAAATACAACTGAGTGAAGTACATGAAAATATTAAATACTCTCAATCCCAAAATAATCACTATGCATTTTAATTCCATTTTAATTTACCTACTGGATAAGTAGGAGCTTCAGAAACAGGAAATATTAGATCATTATTGTCCAAAGGCAAGAGACAGATTCTTCAAATAGCTTGTGGTTCTACTGTTCTAAGAAAGCATGTGATGTCTGAATTCTATTTGGGAAACACTGTGGTCTCAGAGGTGACATTTAGAAAAAAATATAATCTGGATGAACCTAGAGATTATCATACTAAGTGAAGTAAGCAAGACAAAGACAGACATCATATGATAGCACTTATTGGTGGAATCTTAATAAAATGATATAAATGAAGTTATTGACAAAACAGAATACACAAACAGACATAGGAAACAAAAATATGGTTCTCAAAGGGGGAAAAGGGTAGGGATAAATTAGGAATTTGGAATTAACACATACATACTACTATATATAAAATAGAAAACTAGCAAGGACCTAGTAGCACAGGGAAGTATACTCATTATTTTGAAATAATCTGTAAGGGAAAAGAATCTGAAAAAGAATATGTGTGTATGTACATATGTTTGTGTGTGTATAATACTTAATCACTGTGATGTACACCTGAAACTAACACAACATTATAAATCAACTATACTTCAATTTAAAAGAAAAGAAAGAAATATAATCAAACAACTACATAGTCATTTAGTTTTACTTATTGATTTACTATTTGTTGTCTCAGTGTTTAAGAAAGGAACATTTGGGAAGGCATCATTATAAACAGAAAAACATGTCCGATTGGATACAGAAACAAGACCCCTATATATGTTGTCTACAAGAGACCCACCTCAAACCTAGGGATACATATAGACTGAAAGTTAAAGGCTGGAAAAAGATATTCCATGCAAATAAAGACCAAAAGAAAGCAGGAGTGGCAATACTCATATCTGATAAAGTAGACTTTAAAATAAAGGCAGTGAAGAGATAAAGATGGACATTACATAATGATCAAAGGATTAATCGAGGAAGAAGAAATAACAATTATAAATATTTATGCACCTAACATAGGAGCTCCACAATATGTAAGGCAAATGCTAACAAATATGAAAGGGGAAATCAACAATAACACAATAATAGCAGGAGACTTTAATACACCACTCACACCAATGGATAGATCAACTAGACAGAAAAGTAACAAGGAAATTCAAACTTTAAATGAAACAATAGACCAACTAGACCTAATTGATATCTATAGGTCATTCCACCCCAAAACAAGGAATTTCACCTTTTTCTCAAGTGCACACAGGACCTTCTCCAGGATAGATCACATCCTGGGCCATAAATCTAACCTTGATAAATTCAAAAATATTGAAATCATCCCAAGCATCTTTTCTGACCACAATGCAGTGAGATTAGATATCAACTACAGCAGAAAACCTCTCAAAACTTCCAACATATGGAGGCTCAACAACACACTGCTGAATAACCAACAAATCGCAGAAGAAATTAAAAATGAAATTCAGTTATGCATGGAAACGAATGAAAATGAAAACACAACAGCTCAAAACCTATGGGACACTGTGAAAGCAATGCTAAGGGGAAAGTTCATAGCAATACAAGCTCACCTCAGGAAACAAGAAAAAAATCAAATAAATGACCTTACTATACACCTAAAGCAACTAGAAAGGGAAGAGATGCAGAAGCCCAGGTCTAGTAGAAGGAAAGAAATCTTAAAGATCAGGGCAGAAATAAATGCAAAGGAATCAAAAGTGACCATAGCAAAAATCAACCAAGCCAAAAGCTGGTTCTTTGAGAAGATAAATAAAATTGACAAACCGTTAGCCAGACTCATCAAGAAACAAAGGGAGAAGAACCAAATCAACAGAATTAGAAATGAAAATGGAGAGATCACAACAGAAAACACAGAAATACAAAGGATCATAAGAGACTATTATCAGCAACTATATGCAAATAAACTGGACAATTTGGATGAAATGGACAAATTCCTAGAAAAGTATAACTTTCCAAGACTAAACCAGGAAGAGATAGATAATATTAATAGACCCATCACAAGCACGGAAATTGAAACCATAATCAGAAATCTTCCAAAAAACAAAAGCCCAGGACCAGATGGCTTCACAGCTGAATTTTACCAAAAATTTAGAGAAGAGCTAACACCTATTCTACTCAAACTCTTCCAGAAAATTGCAGACGAAGGTAAACTTCCAAACTCATTCTATGAGGCCTCCATCACCCTAATTCCAAAACCCGGCAAAGATGCCACAAAAAAAGAAAACTACAGGCCAATATCACTGATGAACTTAGATGCAAAAATCCTCAACAAAATTCTAGCAAATAGAATCCAACAACACATCAAAAAGATCATACATCATGATCAAGTAGGCTTTATCCCAGGGATGCAAGGATTCTTCAATACTCGTAAATCGATCAATGTAATACACCACATTAACAAATTGAAAAATAAAAATCACATGATTATCTCAATAGATGCAGAGAAAGCCTTTGACAAAATTCAACATCCATTTATGATAAAAACCCTCCAAAAAGTAGGAATAGAAGGAACATACCTCAACATAATAAAAGCTATATATGACAAACCCACAGCAAACATTATCCTCAATGGTGAAAAACTGGAAGCATTCCCCCTGAAATCAGGGACAAGACAAGGGTGCCCACTCTCACCACTACTATTCAACATAGTTTTGGAAGTTTTGGCCACAGCAATCAGAGCAGATAAAGAAATCAAAGGAATACAGATTGGAAAAGAAGAAGTAAAACTCTCTCTGTTTGCAGATGACATGATCCTTTATATTGAAAACCCTAAAGACTCTACGAGAAAATTACTAGAGCTAATCAGTGAATATAGCAAAGTTTCAGGATATAAAATCAACACACAGAAATCCCTGGCATTCCTATACACTAACAGTGAGAAATCAGAAAGAGAAATTAAGGAAACAATTCCATTCACCATCAAAACAAAAAGAATAAAATACTTAGGAGTATTTCTACCTAAAGAATCAAAAGACTTGTATATAGAAAACTATAGAACACTGATGAAAGAAATCAAGGAGGACACAAACAGATGGAGAAATGTACCGTGTTCGTGGATTGGAAGAATCAATATAGTGAAAATGAGTATACTACCTAAAGCAATCTATAGATTCAATGCAATTCCTATCAAGCTACCAGAGGTCTTCTTCAAAGAATTAGAACAAATAATTTCTCAATTTGTATGGAAATACAAAAAACCTCGTATAGCCAAAGCAATCTTGAGAAAGAAGAATGGAACTGGTGGAATCAACCTACCTGACTTTAGGCTATACTACAAATCCACAGTCATTAAGACAGTATGGTACTGGCACAAAGACAGAAATATAGATCAATGGAACAGAATAGAAAGCCCAGAGATAAATCCACGCATCTATGGACACCTTATCTTTGACAAAGGAGGCAAGAATATACAATGGAGAAAAGACAACCTCTTTAACAAGTGGTGCTGGGAAAACTGGACAGCCACTTGTAAAAGAATGAAACTAGATCACTTTCTAACATCATACACAAAGATAAACTCAAAATGGATTAAAGATCTAAGCATAAGACCAGAAACTATAAAACTCCTAGAGGATAACATAGGCAAAACACTCTCTGCTATAATCCAAAGCGGGATACTCCATGACCCACCTCCCAGAATATTGGAAATAAAAACACGAATAAACAAATGGGACCTAATTAAAATTAAAAGCTTTTGCACAACAAAGGAAACTATAAGCAAGGTGAAAAGACAGCCTTCAGAATGGGAGAAAATAATAGCCAATGAAGCAACAGACAAACAATTAATCTCAAAAATATACAAACAACTCCTGCAGCTCCATTCTAGAAAAATAAACAACCCAATTAAAAAGTGGGCCAAAGAACTTAACAGACATTTCTCCAAAGAAGATATAAAAATGGCTAACAAACACATGAAAAGATGCTCAACATCACTCATTATCAGAGAAATGCAAATCAAAACCACAATGAGGTACCACTTTACACCAGTCAGAATGGCTGCCATCCAAAAGTCTACAAGCAATAAATGCTGGATACAATAGCTAAGACATGGAAACAACCTAGATGCCCATCAACTGATGAATGGATAACAAAGCTGTGGTACATATACACAATGGAATATTACTCAGCATTAAAAA
>ML663009.1:15867216-15909609 GCA_007570785.1 Antilocapra americana
AGAGACTGAGACCAATATTTTAATCACGTAAATAAGAGATTGGCATTAAGAAAGTCTCTACTCAGATGGACGAAACTGGAGCCCATTATCCAGAGTGAAGTAAGCCAGAAGCAAAAACAACAATACAGTATATTAATGCATATATATGGAATTTAGAAAGACAGTAACGAGAACCCAACATGCGAGACAACAAAAGGAACGCAGATGTATAGAATAGACTCGTGGACTTTGTGGATGAGGGTAAGGGTGGGATGATATGGGAGAAGGGCATTGAAGCATGTTAATTGTCATGTGTCTAATCAATCGCCAGCCCAGGATTGATGCTTGGGACTGGTGCAGCGAGATTTCCAGGGGGGGAGGGAGGAGGGAGGGGGGTTCCGGAGGGGAAGCATACGTAAACCCATGGTGATATCATGACAATGTATGGCAAAAACAATAATAAAAAAAAAAAAAAGAAAATCTAACACTAGCTACAAATGGTATTTAAATAAATGATGATTTCCAGATCTTTCTTTCCACCCCTTAGTTCTGGTCTCAGTTCTGCCACTAATTAGATCATTAGATATGTAACCCTGGATGAGTCATCTAACCTCTGTGAGCTTGAATTTCCTAATATGTGAAATGAGAATATTGGACTAGACAATTCCAAATGACCATTGTAGTTATAAATATGATAATCTTATGACTATATTTCATTTACTTATCAAACATTTACTAAGCATCAGTTATGTTCTAGGCACCAGGCTAAATGCTGACTATCAAAAACCAGTTCTACCACTTACTAAGGATTATAAGACAGGTGCTACAGGAAATGTTTCACATATATTTTCTCATCTAATCTACACAATATTCTTAGAAAGTAGATATTATGACCTACTCCAGCAAAAAAAAAAAAAGAGAGAGAGAAAGAAAGAGAGATCTAGAGGGCTTGCTGCTGCTACTAAGTCGCTTCAGCCCAGCTAATAGTATAAGTGCCAGGATTCAAACCCAGGAACATGTGACTCCCAAACCCATGTTTAACCAGAACATCATGCTGCCACCAAGGAGCTTATGGTCTAATATTTCTCAAAATGTAATCCTCAAGTCACCTGTACCAGAATTCCTTGGGGTGCTTATTTAGAATCCAGATTTTCAGGCTTTATTCAAGTTCTACTGAAATCAGTATACCTAAAGTGAAGCCTATATTTTAAAAAAGTGATCATGCTCAGATGATTCTTAAACACACTATTTTTAAGCTTACTCTATCATCGATAATTTGTCTACATTCATTAAGTATTTCATGAATGTCTACTATGTATAAGTGCTAGATGCTTTGCTAGATATACACTGCAGCATGAGACATTGTGTATGATTGCAAGCAAGGGACTTGACAATGAGACACATACAAACACTGACACCACAGGACCTTTGTGAAATCTTTACAAAATCTTGCCTTAACAGCTTTACTTGCTTCTCTGTATTTGCTTTATATTGTTTTATTTATGCACATATTATCTTTGTCAAAGCTTCCCTGGTGGCTCAGATGGTAAAGAACCTGCCTGCAATGCAGGAAACCTGGGTTCTATCCCTGGGTTGGGTAGATACCCTGGAGAAGGCAATGGCAACCCACTCCTGTATTCACACCTGAAGAATTACATGGACAGAGGAGCCTGGCAGACATAGTCCATGGGGTCTCAAAGAGTTGGACATGACTGAGAGACTAACACACTGTCTTTGTCAAAGAGAATGTGTACCTTTTGAAGACTTTTATTCATTTTTAGTTTGATGTGTTCTTTGACAAATATTTATTAAGTACCTACTGAGTGTCAAACCTTATATGGACACTAGGAATATACTGGTAAGCAAATATTAGACTCACTTCCTTCATGTTGTTTTTGATTTAGCATGGGGAAATCCATTAATCATACAATCAAACAAATGTAATAAATGTAAATTATAATGCATGACATAAAGAAAAGGTACACTTAGCTAGAAGAATTTATTAAAGAAAGGAATTTGGTCTGGTCGGGGAAAGCTTCCTAGAAGAAGAAACTTTTGAATTAAGATCTGAAAAGATATATAAGCACTAATTAGGTGGATGGGGAGGAAAGAGAAGGAAGTGTCTCATGAAAGGGTACAGGATGTGAAAAGGCATTTGCGGCAGATAGATACATAGCAAGAACAAAGGACCAATAAGCTGCAAGTAAAATTGGTGTGGAGAGAATGAAAAGACACAGAATTGATCATTCAGAGTCAATAGTGTGGGATATTGTAGCCCATGTTAAGAATTTTGTCTTTATCCTGGAAACAATGGCAAAGCAATAATGGAATTTATTGCTTACTCTCCATTTTCTCTGCCCCACCATGGACCCATTTTCCACTTGGAGCCCTGTTTGGCTGAAATCACAGACTGTGTTGCATGGACTCTTTGTCAGATGGTTTCTATTTATTATTTGGTTAGTGAGAAGCACCAATAGGAGATGGCAAGAAGAAAGAAAAGAAAATCCAAGTATTTCTTCTCCATTCTCATCCTGCTATAGATCCTCAATTCTATTAATAGTAGTGACTAAATACCTAAACAACAGTTTCTGCCTAGCACACCCTCCTCTAGGGCTCTGGGCTCCAATAATACTGTTCCATCTTTTTGTACCTTCAGGTCTGATGATGTTAATGGCATCCTCCTGTTGCTGGTTTCTGGGAGCCTCAGCATCTCTTATTAGTTTCTTAACCCTGCCAACATCTCTGAAACAGCCATCATTTCATTAAAGCCTTTCCCTCTGAGAGGAATTGTTTCATGGCAGAACCACAGTAAATGATATAGTCAATCCTTGAGGCCTGATAAAAAATCTGTAAAAAGTGATAATAAATATCTAGCAACCAAATAACCAGACTAACTTACTCCAGTCATAGGATACTTGATGGAATTTTCTTTTGCCTCTTCATAGAGGCAGACATTGCAGCCTTCCTCTGGCCCCTGCTCTGCATTTTCACTAATTATTTTATTCTTAGTAATTGGTCTTTTAATTACTAAAAGATTCTTGGAGAACTATAACCATTGCCACTCACACAAGTTTCCTGCCATCCAAAGGGATTAGGGTAAATAAGACCTTCATATGTAGACATAGAAAAAGTGGACTTGGGTCAGAGACACTTGGATTTCTGCCACTTAATAGTAGTATGTCTTTAGGCATGTTTTATAAACATGCCTAAATCTCTGAATCTCTGTTTGCTAAGTAAAATGGGAATGTTAATACCAATCCCGCAGAATTCTTATGAATAGTAAGCAAAATGATGTGAATGGACTGTTAGAGATGAAATACTTGATAAATGGTAGCTACTAATACCATTATATTTATTTAATGTAGATGAATAGGAAGTAACAAGTTCTTAAAATTGACATATATTCAGGTTTTTAAAAAAAACAGTATGGAAAAATATAAAATAAAAGATAAAAGCCCCAATTTCTTTCCCTCATTTCCCAGTCTCTCAAAGTATTGCTGTTAAAAGCTGGATATGAGAAAATCAAAACACAGAATAAAAGGTACTTGAATCTTTAGGTTCTGAGAAGAATGCTCAGAACTATTCTTTAAAAAAAAAAAAAACTTTTAATTTTGTAAAAGTTTGCATTTCTATATACTAACAATGAAACCTCAGAAAGAGAAACTAAGGAATCAACCCCATTCACTATTGCAACAAAAAGAGCTAAATATCTAGAAATAAATTTACCTAAGGAGACAAAAGAACTGTGCACAGAAAATTATAAGACACTAATGAAAGAAATCAAAGATGACATAAACAGATGGAGAGATATTCCATGTTCCTGGGTAGGAAGAATCAATTTTGTGAAAATGACTATACTACCAAATGCAATCTACAGCTTTAATGCGATCCCTATCAAATTACCAATGGCATTTTTCACAGAACTAGAACAAAAATTCCACAATTCACATGGAAACACAAAAGACCCTGGATAGCCAAAGCAGTCTTGAGAAAGAAGAATGGAGCTAGAGGAATTAATCTTCCTGACTTCAGATTATACTACGAAGCTATAGTCATCAAGACAGTATGGTACTGGCACAAAAACAGAAATATAGACCAATGAAACAAGATAGAAAGCCCAGAAATAAAACCATGCATCTATGGGTATCTTATTTTTGACAAAGGAGGCAAGACTATACAATGGGGGCAAAGACAGCCTCTTCAATAAATGGTGCTGGGGGAAACTGGACAGCTACATGCAAAAGAAAGAAATTAGACCACTTCCTAACACCATACACAAGGATAAACTCAAAATGGATTAAAAACCTAAATGTAAGATGAGAAACTATAAAACTTTTGGAGGAAAACATAGGCAGAACATTCAATGACATAAATCAAAGCAAGATCCTCTATGACCCACCCCCTAGAGTAACGGAAATAAAAACAAAAGTAAACAAGTGGGTCCTGATTAAACTTAAAAGTTTTTGCAAAGCAAAGGAAACTATAAGCAAGGTGAAAAGACAACCCTCAGAATGGGAGAAAATAATAGCAAATGAAACAACTGACAAAGCATTACCTTCCAAAATATACAAGCAGCTCATACAATGCAATACCAGAAGAACAAACAACTCAATCAAAAGGTGGGAAAAAGACCTAAACAGACATTTCTCCATACAGATGGCTAACAAACACATGAAAAGATGCTCAACATTGCTCATTATTAGAGAAATGCAAATCAAAACTACAATGAGATACCACCTCACACTGGTCAGATTGGCCATCATCAAAAAGTCTACAAACGATAAATGCTGGAGAGGGTGTGGAGAAAAGGGAATGCTCTTGCACTGTTGGTGGGAATATAAACTGATACAGCCACTATGGAAGATGGTATAGAGATTCCTTAAAACACTAGGAATAAAACCACCATATGATCCAGCAATCCCATTCCTAGGCATACTCTGAGGAAACCAGTACTGAAAAAGATACGTGTATCCCATTGTTCATTGCAGCACTATTTACAATAGCTAGAACATGGAAGCAACCTAGATGTACATCAACAGATGAACAGATAAAGAAGTTGTGGTACATATACATCCTCGTAGCTCAGTCGGTAAAGACTCTGTCTGTAATACAGGACACCCAAGTTCGATCCCGATGTCGGGAAGATCCCCTGGAGAAGGAAATTGCAACCCACTCCAGTATCCTTGCCTGGAGGATTCCATAGACAGAGGAGCTTGTCAGGCTACAGTCTATGGGGTCGCAAGAGTTGGACACAACTTAGCAACTAAACCACCACCACATGGGATATTACTCAGCAATAAAAATGAACACATTTCAGTCAATTCTAATAAGGTGGATGAACCTAGAACCTATTACAAAGAGTGAAGTAAGTCAGAAAGAGAAAGATAAATATTGTATTCTAATACATATATATAGAATCTAGAAAAATGGTACTGAGAAATTTAGCGATAGAGAAACAGACAGAGAATAGACTAATGGGCATGGGGAGAGGGGAGGAGAGGGTGAGGTGTATGGAAAGAGTAGCATGGAAACTTATATTACCATATGTAAAATAGATAGCCAATAGGAATTTGCTGGATGGCTCAGGAAACTCAAACAGGGGCTCTATATCAACCTAGAGGGGTGGAAAGGGGAGGGAGGTGGGAGGGAGATTTGAAATGGAGGGGATATATGTATACCAATGGCTGATTCATGCTGAGGTTTGACAGAAAACAACAAAATTCTGTAAAGCAATTATCCTTCAATTAAAAAAATAAATATTTAAAAAGAAGCAGATATAAAAAATGGCTGGATATATGTCTTTATCAGTTCAGTTCAGTCGCTCAGTCATGTCCAACTCTTTGTGACCCCTGGACCACAGCATGCCAGGCTTCCCTGTCCATCACCAACTCCCAGAATCCACTCAAACACATGTCCATTGAGTCGGTGATGCCATCCAACCATCTCATCCTCTGTCATCCCATTTTCCTCCTGCCTTCAATCTTTCCCAGCATCAGGAAATGAGTCAGTTCTTTGCATCAGGTGGCTAAAGTATTGGGGTTTCAGCTTTAGCGTCAGTCCTTCCAATGAACACTCAGGACTGATCTCCTTTAGGATGGACTGGTTGGAAGACTCTCAAGAGTCTTCTCCAACATCATAGTTCAAAAACATCAGTTCTTCAGGGCTCAGCTTTCTTTATAGTCCAACTGTCACATCCATACATGACCACTGGAAAAACCATAGCCTTGACGAGATGTACCTTTGTTAGCAAAGTAATGTCTCTGCTTTTTAATATACTGTCTAGGTTGGTCATAACTTTCATTCCAAGGAGTAAGCGTCTTTTAATTTCATAGACATTTATATATATATATATACTGCATTTGGAGAATGAAGAAGGCAAAATCACACATGTTAAAAAGGGAAATAGTCAGCACACTATATTCAGACAGATATTCAAAGAAGTCTGTACATCACAACAATCCCACAAATTCAGATAGCACCCTAATATCAACATAGTTCAAAAGAAGTAACATTTTGAAAGCAGAATGAGCTAATTGTTATTTCTATTTCTCTGCCTGAAGAATCATTTGGACTAATTTGGGACAGGACATTAAATACTTCTGATTCTTAATATCAATACTTCAGGGAACTGAAGGAAATAAAAGCAGACTGTCTTAAGAGTTCTAGGACAATAGAGAAAGCAAACTTTCAAGAACGTTTCTGCCAAAATCAGAGAAAGATACCACAAAAAAAAGAAAATTACAGGTCAATATCACTCATGAACATAGATGCAAAAGTCCTCAACAAAATACTAGCAAACCAAATCCACCAACACATTAAAAGGACCGATCATACACCATGATCAAATTGGGTTTATCCCATGGATGCAAGAATTCTTTAATATACACAAATCAATCAATGTGATACACCATATTAACAAACTGAAGAGTAAAAACCATATGGTCATCTTAATAGAGCAGAAAAGCATTTGACAAAATTCAGAATCAATTTATGATAGAAACTCTCCAGAAAGTAGGCAGAGAGAACATCTTCTAAGTCACTTCAGTCATGTCCAACTCTTTGCAACACTATGGACTGTACCCCATCAAGCTCCTCTGTCCATGGGATCATCCAGGCAAGAATACTGGAGTGGGTTGCCATGCCCTCCTCCAGGGGATCTTTTTGACCCAGGGATTGAACCCACAGCTCTTACCTTTCCCTGCATTGGCAGGTGGGTTCTTTATCACTAGTACCACCTGGGAAGCCCTGATACTATACATAGAAGATCCTAAAGCAGCTACAAGAAAAATATTAAACCTCATCAATGAATTTGGTAAAGTTGCAGGTTACAAACTTAATACACAGAAATCTGTTGCATTTCCATGTACTAACAATGAAAGAACAGAAAGAGAAATTCAAAAACAATTCCATTTATCATCATATCAAAAAGAATAAAATACCTAGGAATAAATCTACCTAAGGAGACACAGACCTGTACTCTGAAAGCTATAAAATGCTCATGGAAAAACTGAAGACATAAACAGATGGAAAGATACATCATGTTCATGGATTGGAAGAATCAATATTGTCAAAATGACTATACAACCCAAGGCAATCTACAGACTCAATGCAATTCCTATCAAATCACTAATAGCATTTTTCACTGAACTAGAACAAAAAAAATTAGCATTTGTATGGAGTCACAAAAGGACCCCAAATATCCAAAGCAACTTTGAGAAAGAAAAATGGAGCTGGAGGAATCAATTTTCTTGACTTCAGACTATACTACAAAGCTACAGCCATCAAAATAGTATAGTCAGTAATATTCTGACACAAAATAGAAATACAGATTAATGGAACAAAATAGAAAACCCAAAACTAAACTCATGCACCTATGGACAATTAATCTATGACAAAGGAGGCAAGTCCATATAACGTTGGAAAGACAGTCACTTCAATAAATGGTGTTGGGAAAACTTGCCACTGCATGTAAAAATAATGAAATTAGGTCATTCTTTATCCATATACAAAATTAAGCTCAAATGGATTAACGACCTAAATGTTATGGCAAAACCAACACAATAAAGTAAAGAAAATTAAAATAAAATAAAATAAAATAAAATAAAAAATTAAAGACCTAAATGTGAGACTAAACAGTATAAAATTAGAGAAAAATACAGGTAGAGCACTCTCTGATAGAAATTGCAGCAATATCTTTCTCAGTCTGTCTCCCAGAATAATACAAATAAAAACAAAAATAAATAAGTTGGACCTACTTAAACTCAAAAGCTCTTGCACAGCAAAGGAAACAATAAACAAAACAAATAGACAACCCACAGATAGGGAGAAAATATTTGCAAATGATGTGAAAAAACTGCAAATCAAAACTACAATGAAATATTAACTCACATCAGCCAGAATTGTTGTTCAGTTACTAAGTCATGTCTGACTCTTTGAGACCCCATGGATTGTAGCCTACCAGGCTCCTCAGTCCATGGGATTTTCCAAGCATGAGTACTGGAGTGGGTCGCCATTTCCTTCTCCAGGGGATCTTCCTGGCTCAGGGATCAAACCCAGGTCTCCTGCATTGTAGGAAGACATTTTACCATCTGAGCTGCCAGGGAAGCCCAACAAAGAATTAGTCTCCAAAATTTACTAACAACTCATGATACTTAACAGCATCAAAACAAACAACCCACTCAAAAAATGGGCAGAAGACCTAAATTTCTCCAAAGAAGACATACAGATGGCCAATAGGCACATGAAAAGATGTTTAACATTGCTAATTATTAGAAAAATGCAGATAAAAACTACAATGAAATATTATCTCACATCAGCCAGAATTGTTGTTGCTGTCCAGTTACTAAGTCATGTCTGACTCTTTGTGACCCCATGGACTGCAGCACATCAGGCTCCTCTGTCCTCCACTATCTCTCAGATTCATGTCCATTGAGTCAGTGATGGTATCTAACTATCTCATTCTCTGCCACCTTCAGTTGCCTTCAATCTTTCTGGGCATCAAGGTCTTTTCCAATGAGTCAGCTCTTTGCATTAGGTGGCCAAAGTACTAGAGCTTCAGCATCAGTATTTCTAATGAATAGAAAGAATGGTTATCATCAAAAAATCCACAAACAGTAAATGCTGCAGAGGATGTGGAGAGAAGGGAACCTTCCTACACCATCGGTGGGAATGTAAATTGGTATACAACCACTACAGAGGTTCCTTAAAAAACTAAAAATAGAGCTACCATATGACCCTGCCATCCCGCTCCTGGGCATTTATCCAGAGAAAAACATGATCTGAAAAGATACATTCAACCCAATAGTCATTGTAGCACTGCTCACAATAGCCAAGACATTGAAACAATCTAAATGTCCATCCACAGAGCAATGGATAAAGAAGATGTGGTACATATATACAATGGAATATTACTCAGCCTTTAAAAAGAATGAAATAGTGCCATTTGCAGCAACATGGATGGACCTAAAGAGTGTCATACTGAGTAAAGTAAGTCAGACAGAGAAAAAGAAGTATCATATGACATCTCTTACATGTGGAATCTAAAAAGAAATGGTACAAATGAACTTACTTACAAAACAGAAACAGATTTAGAGACTGTGAGAACAAGCTTATGGTGGCTGTGGGGTTGGAGGAACATGGAGGGAAGGAATACTGAGTGAGTTTGGGATGGGCATATACACACTGGTATATTTAAAACAGATAACTAATAAGGACCTACTGTATAGCACATAGAACTCTGCTCAAAGTTATGTGGCAGCCTGAACAGGAACAGGGTTTGGAGGAGAATGGATACATGCATATATGTATGGCTGAGTCCCTTTGTTGTTCACCTGAAACTATCACAACATTGTTTGTTAATCCACTATACCCCAATACAGAATTAAAAGTTAAAAAAAAAAAGATTCCGATCATTCTACTCAGAACCTCAAGATTCAAGCATCTTTAATCAACCTGTAGAAAATTTCTAACCACTTACTACAGAAAAAAGTAAAGCATCAACTTTCCATGAGTCAATACATATATTTAAGGCAATGTTTTTCAAACATAATCATTCAGCATGCTTATAAAAAAGACATACCTCTATTAACACATATGTATGGAATCTAGAAAGATGATACTGACGAATCTACCTGCAAGGCAGCAATGGACATGCAGACAGAGAGAACAGACTGTGGACACAGTGCAGGAAGGAGAGGGTGGGATGAATAGAGAGAGTAGCACTGAAACATATATTAATCATTACCATATGTAAAATAGATAGCCAGTGGAAATTTGCCATATGACTCAGGGAACTCAAACCTGGTGTCTGTGACAACTTAGAGGGATGGGATGGGGTGAGAGGTAGGAAGGAGGTTCAAGAAGGAGGGGACATATGTATGTCTATGGCTGATTCATGTTGATGTATGGCAGAAATCAACACAATATTATAAAGCAATTATCCTTCAATTAAAAATAAATAAATTTTAAAAAGGACAAGCCACTAAATCAGAACCTCTGGAAAGAAGGCCCAGGAATCTTCCCTTTAACATATGCCCTAGATCCTTGAGCAGTCTAAAGGACTGAAAATGAATTCTTTAAGATTAATAAAAATATAGTAGGGATGTAGCAAATTGTTGCTCAGTAGTTAAGTTGTGTCCAACTCTGCAACCCTATGAACTGCAGCATGCCAGGTTTCCCTGTCCTTCACTATCTCCCCAAGTTTGCTAAAACTCACGTCCATTGAGTCAGTGGTGCCATCCAACCTTCTCATCCTCTGTCACCCCCTTCTCCTCTCGCCCTCAATCTTTCCCAGCATCAGGGTCTTTTCCAACAAGTCATCTCTTCGCATCAGGTGGCCAAAGTATTGGAGCTTCAGCATCAGTCCTTCCAATAAATATTCAGGGTTGATTTCCTTTAGGATTGACTGGTTTGATTTCCTTGCTGCCTCAGGGACTCTGAAGAGTATTCTCCAGCACCACAGTTCAAAAGCATCAATTCTTTGGCACTCAGTCTTCTTTGTGATCTAACTCTCATATCCATAAGTGACCACTGGAAATACCATAGCTGTGACTATATGAACCTTTATCAGCAAAGCGATGTCTCTGCTTTTTAATACATTGTCTAGGTTTGTCATAGCTTTTCTTCGAAGGAGCAAGCATCTTTTAATTTCATGGCTGCAGTCACTATCTGCAGTGATTTTAGAGCCCAAGAAAATGAAATCTGACACTGTTTCCACGTTTTCCCATTTCTTTGTCATGAAGTGATAGGACCAGATGCCATAACCTTCATTTCTTTGAATGTTGAGTTTTAAGCCAGCTTTTTCACTCTCCTCTTTCACCTTCATAAAGAGGCTCTTTAGTTCTCTGCCATTAAAGTGGTATCATCTGCATATCTGAGGTTGTTGATATTTCTCCTGGCAATCTTGATTCCAACTTGTGAGTCATCCAGCCCAGCGTTTCATATGATGTACTCTGCATATAAGTTAAATAAGCAGGGTGACAATATACAACCTTGATTTCCTCCTTTCCAATGGACTAGTTTAAAATTAGGGAAGGAGTAGCAAATACCACATAGCCAAATATTTCATTGAATATTTAGAACAGAAAAAAATTCTCTCCCTTCTCCCCATGATTTTAATTTCTCTCTCTTCCACAGGATACAAACTAATAATTAATCATATTTTATAGTTTCTTCCTAGTAGATTATAAATTGATGCGCCCACTTCCACTCCCACTGTTATAGACCAAGCCCTTGTCATCAGTAACTTGGATTACCTTCTCCTTTTTCATAACCTTTCCCTCTTCCAAATCATTCTAAATACTGGATTAGTGTTTATAAAATCCCATTGTTACCATATCTTTCCTTTGTACAAAAAATTTCAATAGTATCCAAATGATTATATGATAAAGTTTCCAGTGCTTAGACAGTCAGTTAAAAGTCTCCCACAATGTGACTCCAAGCTAAATTTCCAGGCTTATTTCTCATTGTTCTCCTACAGTAATCTTCCTAATTAGCCAAGCTAGATTTATTGGCTTACTGTGTATGATAAAGTTTACTAAATGATCACAAAATATCCTTCCTGAGCACAGTTAGATTACATTTCCCAGCCTCCTTTGCTGTTTAGGAGTACATAACTGTGTAGATGATTCTAAGCAATGCAGTGTAAGTAGAAGTGATAAATACCATTTATAAGACAAAACTTTAATTACCAGATGTACTGCTCCACACTCTCCCCTTCTGCTTGATCTAAGGAATTGCTGAGCCACAAAAGAGCCTAGATTCCTGAATCACTACATGAAAGAAGGCCATTCACCAATCAGACCAGGTCTTAGACTGTTATATGAAACATTAAGTTCTATAGTGGTTGAGATATAGGGCATTTTTTGAAATAAAGGCAGTTATTCATACCTCCCTGGAAAAGAAGGATCTATAGAATATAAGATTAATTAGCTAAGGACAGTAAGGAAGAGAAAGGAATCAAAGAAAGTTCAGAGAAATAGAGGCAAAGGGTCAAAACTCTTAATTCTAAACTTCAGAGAAATGTGAGTGGTGTGTTCTACTTGTTACACAACCTAGACTACCCTCATTAATACAGTAGCCAAACATATCTTGTTGATTCCTCCATATGATCTTTGCCTCATAGAATCTCCTTGCCAGAAAGTTCTTTCCAACATACTCAATCTCAGCTCAAGTCTCTTTCTTCCTTAACTTCTTCAACCACTCAAGCTCATAGATCTCTCCTTCTACTGGGCTTCTACAATACATAATGATGTACTGTACATCAATACTTCTACAATACATATGATGTAATATCATTTATTGTACATTTAACCCATATTATATTTTTTATTTGTAAGGATGTAATTATTACAAACATTTTTCATTGAAATGTTGATATACAATACTTTGTAAATTACTGATGTACAATATAGTGATTCACAATTTTTAAAGATTTACTCCATTTATAGTTATTATAAAATATTGGCTTTATTTCCTGTGCTGTACAATATATCCTTGTAACTTATTTCATACATAGTTGTTTCTATCTCTTAATCCCCATCTTATATTACCTCTCCCCAGTTATTTCTCCCCATTGGGAACCACTAGTTTATTTCCTGTATCTGTGAGTCTGGTTATTTTTGTTGTTGTTGTTGTTGTTGTTACATTCACTAGTTAGTTGTATTTTTATATTCCACAAATAAGTGATATCATAAAGTATTTGTCTTTCTCTGATTATTTCACTTAACATAATACCCTCCAAGCCCATCTGTGTTGTTGCAAATGGAAAAATCTCCTTCTTTTTTATGGTTGAGTAGTATTACATTGTGTGTGTGTGTGTGTGTGTGTGTGTGTGTGTGTGACATCTTTATCCATTCATCTGATGATGGACTTTTAGGCTGCTTCCATATCTTGGCAATTGTAAGTAATGCTGCTATGAACATTGGCATGCATGTATATTTTCAGATTACTCTTTTTGGATTTTTTGGATATACACCAGGAGTTGAATTGCTGGATCATATGTTCTGTTTTCAGCTTTTTGAGAAATTTCCATACTGTTTTACACCCTGGCTGTACTAATTTACATTCCCACCAAAAGTGTATGAGGGTTCCCATTGCTCCGCATTCTTGCCAATATTTGTTATTTGTGCTCTTTTTGATAATAGTCATTCTGACACATGTGAGGTGATAGCTCATTTTGGTTTTTATTTGCATTTCCCTAATGATTAGCAGTATTGAGGATCTTTTCATGTGCCTATTGGCCATCTGCATGTCTTCTTTGGGAAAGTGTCTATTCAGGTAGTTTTCATATTTTTTAACTGTGGTGTTTAGTTATATGAGTTGTTCATATATTTTAGATATAAACCTCTTATCAGTCATATCATTTGCAAATACTTTCACCCATTCAACAGGTTGTCTTATCATTTTAATAAAGGCCATCCATGATAAACTCACCACTAACAACATACTCAACAGTGAAAAGCTGAAAGCATTTCCTCTATGATGAGGAAGAAGACAAGGATGCCCACTCTCACCACTTTTATTCAACACAGTAATGGAAACCCTAGCCACAGCGATTATACAATACAAACAAATAAAAAGAATACAAATTGGAAAGGAAGAAGTAATACTGTCACTGTAAATGACATGATACTAAACTACTAGTACTAATCAATGAATTTAATGAAGTTGAAGGATACAAAGTTAAAGCACATAAATCTGTTGCATGTCTTTACACTAATAATGAACTATCAGAAAGAGAAATTGAGAAAACAATCTCATTTATCATCACATCAAAAAAATAAGATATCTAGGAATAAACCTACCCAAGGAGATAAAAAACCTATATCAGAAAACTGTTAAGAAACTGATGAAAGAAACTGAAGACAACAGAAACAGATTGAAAGATACATTGTGATTCTGGATTGGAAGAATTAATATTGCTAAAATTACTTTCCAAAGCCATATACAGACTCAATTCAATCCCTATCAAAATACCAATGGCATTTTTCTCAGGACTGAAACAAATAATCTTAAAATTTGTATGAAAACACAAAAGACCCCAAATAGCCAAAACAATCATGAGAAAGAAGAACAGAACTAAAAGAACCATGCTCCCTGACTTCAGTCTATACTTCAAAGTTACAGTAATCAAAACAGTATGGTACTGACACAGAGACATCGATCAATGGAACAGAATGGAGAACTCAGAAATAAACCCATGCACTTATGGTCAATCAATCTATGACAAGGAGGCAAGAAAATACAATTAAAAAAAGACATTCTCTTCAATAAGTGGTGCTGGGAAAACTGGGAAGGTACATGTAAAAGAATGAAATTGGATCACTCTCTAATACTAATAAATAAACGCAAAATTGATTAAAGATCTAAATGTGAGATTGGATATGATGAAACTCCTAGAAGAAAACGTAGGCATGCCACTCTTTGACATAAATCACAACAGTATTTTCTTGGATCTGTCTCCTAAAGGAAACAAAAGCAAAAATAAGCAAATGGGACCTAATTAAAATTATCTTCCATTTTTAAGCTTTTCGTGTAAAAATATCTTTTTCTTCTTTATATTACAAACTGCTTAATAGCAAAAACTGTTCTTCAAAGACCTGAACATTTCCCAGAGTTTTTATATCTAGCTGAGCATTTGTGCTTAATAAATATATGTTGAATAGACCTAACTGAGTCACTCTGGAGAAAATAACAGAAAAATATTCTACAGAGAAGTTGTCCTAAATCATTGTTAGAATAAAGTAGGAGCGTATATAAAATTAAAATAAAATGAAATATATATATAAATATATAATATACATATACTTCAAAAGGAAGTCTAGTTTGATCTGAATTTCTCAGACCCAACCAAGCAGTACTCTTTCCTTAGCATATGAGGATGCAAAGGATTCCCCCCACCAAGCTAATAAATACTGGGAGTTCTCTGGGTTGGTAGCACCAGCCCCAAGTCCAAAACTAATTCATCTGACCAAAGCAGATGTCAGCTTACATGTCTGTGATATAATGATATACAGTAGGAAACCTAAACTATAATGCCCCTTGACCACTACAAAAATCAAGGCCATTTGGGCACCTAGGTTAGTGCTATGCATATAAATAGAATTTTCTGCCATGTTAAAAATGTTCTATATCTGTCTAGCCACTAGCCACTTGTAACTATTGATAATTTAAAACACGGTTAAGTGAGCCTAAAAGACTAAATTCTGAATTTTACTTAATACTTGTTAATTTAAATAGAGATTTAAACAGCCAAATGTGGTTAGCGGCAACCAAATTGGACAGCATATACATAGATGCCTTGGTTTCCTTGAAATAAATTTTTACTTTTTCATAAACTTGTTTGTGAGTTTTCTAACTTTGTATACTATTATTCATTTTAATTAATTACTCATTATGCTATAGTTTTTAGTGTGAAGCTTACTTTAAGAACATAGCATTCCTCAAAGACTAATCAACTAAAACTGAGACCTAGTGAGTTACTTTCCAAATGTAGAGCAAAGACAAAAACCTAGGTCTTCTATTATAATTTCAGTGCACTTCAAACTATATCACACTGTGCTGTGTTATTATCTCCTATATTATAAATTCTAAATAGAGAATAAATTTTGCAAATGTGATATACATTTTTTTTGCTATTATTGACTCTAAAACATACTTCATTATCTGGTTCCTGGAATTAGTCTAAATTTAAATATTAAAGAATTTCATTTAATTATTCTAAAGTATTTATGAAATAAAGGAAACATTTTATTAATAATTTGAGAAAATTCACAAATAACTTACAAACTAATAAAACATAAAATTATCTAACTGTATTTTTATTATAAAATATCAATTATTTACACTAATGTTCATGCAATTTTGCTAGCCACTGTACATATTCAAAACAAATCCTTGTTATCTAAGACTTTATATTCTAAAGAAAAGCTCCCATGTGTTTTTTCTTAAATGTTATGCTGGTGTTTATCAGAAGAGATAATTTCTCTAAAGTGCTTTAAACCCTTCTATGAAATAGATCCTGTATCTCTGTACCACTAATTAATGAGTATGCTACTTGGGGGAAACACAGTGACTATATAAATTGTTATTCTATATGATTTTCTGAGTCAGGCCATTAGAAAGCACTGCTATCAACATTAGAACCTCCTCTTACAGACCATTTACCGGCCTGAGGATACTGGCTAGTTCTGAAGTTCAGTCACTTTTTTCACTAGTATCCTTCATTCCCTCTAGGCATGGAAAATTTGGAAGATTCCCTATACCAAGCCCAATGGCCAGCCTTCTTGTTTTCCTGAGTCCCCAATCTTCTGAAGGTGTTTGATGTCCCACACATCTTCAGAAAGACTGTGTTGTACTGTAATATTTTATGAACAAGGAAAGAAAAATCCTGAATATTGTATTTTACAACTCAACTGAAATAGTCCATGTCAAAGAAACTACCTATGCAATAAACATATACATAAAATCCTTCTTCATACATCTGTTGAAGGAATAGATTTCCCTTGAACATTTAGCAAATAAATAAATAATTAATAAAACAATTATTATAAGCTCACAAATGACATGAAACTTGAATTCACTTTCCTGCTATATTAAAAATATACTTTATTTGCTTATATTTTAATAAGTTACAGAGTGTGTCCATGGAATGTGTGTTACTTCATGATCAAATCACCTGATTGATGTAATATAATACATGGAAAATATATAGTTCACAAATATAGATGAATGACTATGAAGGCATCACAAAATGTTTTATATGCTAATGTTAAATGATTAAATTACACTTGTAAACTGGTCATTGTAAGATTCTCTGAACACCTGGTAATGAATCATTTAATTATTTTATAACTGCCAGAAATATTCTTTTAAATTTTGTTTGACTAAAAACTGATGAATATTTTAATGAAAAAGACTAGTCAAGAGAAAGGGACCTCTGTGCCAGGTTCCAACTCAGAGAAATTTTTAATTACAAAGACTTACTTAAATTACAAAGGCCTTTTTCACTTTTGAGTCTCTCAAAGTGTTTCATAATAATATAAACTAGAAATATAATCTGGAAAGTAGAGGGGAATGCTAATGGAAAGCTTGACTGCTAAAACACAAACCTGATGTATCTTTGGCTTTTACTTCTCCCATCAAAAGCAAACTTACTTTAAAAAATGTATTTGTGCTTACTTGTTTATTTCATCTTTTTTACAACATACTCATATCTGATAGCTTACATTTTAAAATTTTACCCATGGAGCATCTTGTGAATTACAACACAGAGGAATTTTTATTTCTCTCAAATGTATCACTCTGTAATTCACTTTGCAAATAGCTGTCATACAATTATAATTTTTCTCTTTTTCTCTCATTGAGAACATTTACATTGAGTACATTCTATTTTTCTCTCATTGAGTACATTGAGTATCAGCAGGTACTCAAATGAACACTGGTTGAATGAATGAATAAAGCTCACTGAATTAACTTCTCTTGCCAATTATGAAACTTCCACTTTAATCTCCCACTTTTAAACAGTTTCCATGTCAAACCAGTAGGTCTAATTTGCTACTGAAGGAGCCATCAATTTTACTCAGAATCTATTACATAAAAATCAATGCAATAAAGTCCCCTTATAATTGAATGCTAGAGAAACATTTGTATCATTTGAGGAACAGGTATATTTCCTTTTTATTAGATAACAATATTATAATTTTCAATTACTCTAAGTTGCCAAGAAGCCTAAAACCAAATGTTGTACTCAATTCAGCTAAAATGATCTCCTCCATTTTATCATTTTGTTTCAAGAAGTACAATGAGTTCCCTTCTTAGAAGTATTAATATATGGAAGCCTATTATTTGCAAAATACTGTAATGAATAAAACATGGGTAGCAGAATGACAAAAGCTAAAAAAACAAAGGCAAACCTTTAAAAAAAAAAGTAACCATGTATTAAACATCTTTGTATTAGGCACTTTGGTAGATAGCTTACATACACCACCCCAACAATTCTGCAACGTACTTGTGTTAAGTAAGGAAATTGAGACTCCTGGCACAGGACTTGGCACACAGTAAGTATTCAATAAATAACTCATTGGATGAATAAAGCCTAGTGAAGTAATCTAATTATGCAGGTAAGAAGTTAAAAATGGGAAGAACATTATATTTAACTTTAGTTTCCTACAAAATACCAATGTTGGCAGTTCAGAGGTCAATAAATTTAGATGAATTCCCCCAAATTTAAAGTCATTCATTATGAGACTTAGTTCAGGACTCAACTCTTCTTATGCACAAGATTATAGGGAACTTGGGGAAAAGTAATGGAAATTTAAAGACTGTTTCACCACGAATATCTAAATACTCTCTTAGAAACTGTTTAAACATCATTTAACAGAAGAAAATCTATTTGGCACAAAGCAAATGGAAAGAAACTAGAAATCATCTAGCTTTCCATTCCTTCTGTTGCTATTCACAAAGAAGCAGACAGTTACCTAATAGAGTGTGATAAAAAAAATTACGTTTTAGAAAAAAACGTCAAACTTTCTAATAAGATGTTTAAATCTCATTATTAATATCTTTGTGTTGAATTCTGCTTTCTCTTAAAGTCTTCTCTAAAAATAAAAGATCTTGAAATGAGGGACAGCCTGGCAGGCTACAGTCCACAGGGTTGCAAAGAGTCTGACACAACTGAGCACACACACACACATACACACAATACTAGAGAATGGGAGAAGACCCAGAATCTCAGGTAACCTATAGTCTATATCTATCCTTATATTCCTCCTATATGAAAAGATAAAATAAGAGAACTCTGGCTCTAATCCAAATAATATCCTCAATTTCACATGGATTAAAAAAGGGGGTAACATATAACCTTACTTTGTTTAAAAGTACAACTCTGTGATTCAAACTGATCACATAACTTGAATCAACTAAATTCAGCCCCTGATTTCTATAGACAGGGCTCAGGGATAGTATGCACTTTGATTTTCTAAAATTATAAAGATTAAATTGTTATAAGTTAAACCAATGAAACAATGTTTTACTCTTTTGATAAATTATTTAACTGTTTTAAAATACCTTTTCTATTCTTTCAATTTATAACATACTATTGCAAAACCATTTTTTCCTACTACATCTGGATGACCATAATTTATTATTCTGGGCAAAAATCCTCCTATCTGTGCATAGACTCTGTCAATCTCACTATCCTTTCTTCACATTACTGATTTGTTTTGCTTTGGGATTTTTTTACTTTCATAAAGATAAAAAATACACATTGGTGAACAAATATATCTTTCCATAATACTGCTACCACTTTAAATAAACAAAATAGCTCAGTAGAAGATGGTTCTTAAAGGTAGTGATATATCTACTTCCTGTTTATATTTCAGTTCCTTACTCTCTCTTAGTACTCCAAAATAAATGCTAAATGAAATCCTTAATTTGGCATTTCAATTTAAATGGTCACAAATTGCACAAGTCAGTGTTTTATTTTAAATAAGTCACTTTTTCTATTTTTTCTTCTGCCCTAAGAAATGAGATATAGTTAATTTTAAATGCAAAATGTTGTACACTATGCAAATCATGCCTGTGTGTGTAAGAAAAATAAAAAACTTAATGAGGAATGTTAAAAAAATTCAGAATCCATTAGTTTAAAGATACACAGGAGCAGCCAAAGATGACAAACATGCATAAAATTCAAAACATAGTGGGAAAAGGGAATAGGCACTGAAACACATAAATCAGTGTTTTGAATTCTTTTTCTCTGTGGGTATAATTGTACCTTAGTTTCTTATAATGATTTATTGAGGTAAATATTCTGTATGGTTTAACAGCTACAGCTTCAAAGTGTCAGGCACAGGCTCTCCTTTATTCATGAGGCAGCTGAGTATTGGGATGTGAATTCACTTCTGTATTCTGGGACTTGGCAAAGTTTGTTTTTAAGGTCCTTATAAAGAATTCATGTTGATGCAGTCTATTCAAATGTGAAAAACACTGTGCTATAATGAGTGAAACAGAAAATCTTTACAGTAATTCTGGAGAAAAAAGTAAATAAATAGAAATAAACCACATAGAATTACTTACAGCAAAGTAAAAAAAAAAAAATGCCCCTGAGTTTATTTCAAGCATTTTTTCAGGTTTAGGGATGCCTATAAACCCCATCATTGGATGAGCTACTAACCTAGATACTAAATCTATTATCATACAAAAAACAAGAAAATGATCAGAGAGAAATAGATTTAAGTTTCAGTTTGTAATATTCACGTAAGGAAGTCTTTTGGGTTAATTTTCCATTTGCACACGCTATTGCTCTGGGATCAAGGTCTAAACAACAAAACTCAGTAATAACAGTTGCACAAAAGATTATTAAAGCCACCATATATCAATTTTATAGTTTGGAGGAGGAAATGAATAATTTACCAAATGTATTTCCTTTGAAAGCATCATGCCAATAGAAGTTACACATGGATATTTAAGGCACAGAGCCCTATGTTGGAACTCATTGATCTTGTGCTTGTCTATGCCAAGACTTCAGGCAGGAAATGCAGATTTTTGCCAAGAAACACATTGCCTTAGATATATAAGTTCAGCATGCAGGGGAAATTCAACCTGCCTGGACAGTGGTTCTCTAGTATATGCATAAACCTACCCAGAGTGGCTTTATGATCCTCCTCAAGATCGTTTGCCGGTTAGGGGTTTAGATCTCAACTATAAGAAAAAAATTTTAAAACATGTTTTTTTTTGTAATGAGTTTCTCTCATTTCCAGTTAATATAGAGTTTCAAATTTTATTCAATTGAGGGAATATTTCACATTATTAGAGAGAGATGACATTAAAAAGTGGCTTTGCTTTTTCATAATTTTTCCTTTAAAATTAAGAATCACCTAAAAATTCTGCCTGCTAACAGCTACTCATTATATCATAAATTTTTTAGTTATCCTCACAGAGTCAGCATAGTCATGCTTGTGGTAGATGATCAGTACTTAAATCAGACAGCAAGTTATTAGTTTTAAAAAGCTCTGAAAAAGTGTCACTTTTCAGATGACATCTTCTTTTCCCTAGAATAACTTTTTTACCCAAAAATACACTAAACAAATATACCATAAGATGTGATATTTTGATATTACACTTTTAGGCAAAAATACTCACTGGTTTACTGAACTTAAAAATTTCTAGTCAGAGAATATCGCAGGAAAATTCCACATTGTGTACCACGACCCAAAATGTTCAGCCTTGCCAAAAAAGAATGAAGAGGTAGTAAATTGTAAAACTCTAGAAGTGCGCCATTTAAGTTTATATCAAATTCATGTGAAGACACGATAATTATGAACCCCTAAAAGTCTAAAAAATTTATGGAAAAATGGTACAGAAAGAACATACCTTTCATAGAATGAACACCTCCTCTTCCAAAAGCCACCATCTATTACCCATTCTTTTTTTCCTCCTTCAGCAAATACAATATAACTTTATCATTTTATAGTTTATGTATAATCTACATTTATTTGCTTTCAAATGTTATCTATCATTTATATAAACATAATTTCATTGTTCCTTAAATATTATATTTTTTTAATCTGTGAGGAGTCTGGGTATCTTGGGTTGGGATGAAATATATCACAATTTACCATTAAAATTAATGGAATTTTTTTATTTTATGGCTTTTAACTAAACACCAGAATTTTCAGAAAAAAATTAACATCCTTAAGCAATGATAAGTGTGCTCTATTTAAAATTTAAAAAGGCATTACACATCTAGAGAAAAAAGAGATTAATATTAACTGAGCATCCCAAATTTTTCAGGCATAGTTTCAGATAAAGACATGTTAGTTCATCATATACTTTACAATAACCATGAGAGAGAAATACTGTTATTTCCTT
Source organism: Antilocapra americana (assembly GCA_007570785.1). NCBI lineage: Eukaryota > Metazoa > Chordata > Mammalia > Artiodactyla > Antilocapridae > Antilocapra > Antilocapra americana. The sequence continues at coordinate 15,889,564 of ML663009.1, forward strand.
TTCTGAAGTTGAGAAAATTGAGCTTCGATAATGTGAAACGGCTCAGTGGCAAAGAATCTGCCTGACAATGCAAGAGATATGGGTTTGATCTTTGGGTCCAGAAGATCCCCTGGAAAGGGAAATGTCAACCCACTCCAGGATTCTTGCCTGGAAAATCCCATGGACAGCTGGTTACAGTCTATGGGATCACAAAGAGTCACATATGACTTAGCAACTAAACGACAACAATGTGAAATGAAGTATTCAAGGTCAGACAGCTAGAAAGTAGCAGAGCCAGAATTCAAATCAAATATTGCCAAATACAACGATCCTTTCTCTGTGCTCATTTTAATTTGCTTTTCTCATCAGCATTCAACACACTCAACACCTCTTTCCTTCTTGAAATACTGACCTCTTCTACAAATATCATACTCTCTTGATTTATTTCCTCACTAGCCATGTCTCTTAGCCTCCACTGCTGAATCTACCTCTTCTAACCTGACTTGTAAGTTCTAGGGTTCCTCAGACTTGGGCCAAAGTCCCCTGAGGTTTGTCTCTTTTCTTGAAATAGTTCATCTATTCCCATGGATTTAAATACTATCCTTATGCTAATGACTTTCATGTATGTATCTTTAGCCCTGACTGACAAGAATTTCAGGTTTGACTACTTAATTACCTACTCCATTTCTTGATATCATAACCTAAAACTGTCAAAAAGATTGAAGTAATCAGTGCATGGCCAATGAAGAAATGGAAAAAGAAATCATTATACCTACCCACCCAAATCTGTTCATTTTCCCTCATCTAAGTAAAGAGAAATTCTGTCTGCTGGTTGTTCAAGTCAGAAACCTAAGAATCATCTTTTATTCCTTCCTTTCTATCATATATAATACCCAATTCATCAGAAAGTTGCTGTTTCAAATTTTAACATATATCTTAAATTGTTCCACATTTCTCCATCTCCACAATACCACCTTAACTCAGGTCCTCATTATTCTTCAGCTGGACTGTGCAAAAGCTTCACTTCTACTGTTAAACCTCCTTTAATCCATTCTTTATATTCCAATCAGAATTACTTTCCTAAAACATCAAATCAAACATTCTTCTGCTAAAAGCTCTACAAAGGCCTACTATTGTACTTAAGATAAAATCCAAACTCCATAGCATGATCTACAAAACCCTGCTTATCTTTGCAACCTCATCTTTTGCCATTCCCCCATCTTTTCACTACACTCTAATGCACAATGCTCTTCTTTCAGCTCCTAGAACTTCTTTCCATCTTCAAGGCCTTTCCAGACGCTGTTCCTTCTATCTAATTTCTCTAGTTGAGACAAGAGGGGGCTACTCTCTAGTTGAGGTGGATGGGTTTCTCATTGTGCTGACTTCTCTTGTTGCAGGGCACAGGCTCTAGAGCACAGGTTTTAATAGTTGTAATGCATGAGCTTAGTTGCCCGAAATCATGTGGAATCTTCCCAGGCCAGGGATCAAACCCATGTCCCCTGCATTGGCAGGTGGACTCTCAACCACCAGGGAAGTTCCACATGGCACTTGCTAAATTTTAAAACTGTTTTATGTATTTGTCTTTTTGTTGTCTACCAAAATAGAGCTCCATAAAGATAGAGACTAATTAGTTAATTTGTTTATATCGCTTATTAGTATTTCCAGTCCTTGGCACAATACTTCTCTCAATAAATACTTGCTGAATGAATGAAAACCAGATGCATCTGAGTCCAAAAACAATATTACTTTCATTATATCATGCTGCCACCTTAGAGGATCTTAGAAATTATCTAGTTCAAATTTCTCTTTTTATTCATGTAAAAACTGAGATCCAGAAAGATAAGTTATTTATCCAAGATCACACCATAATAAGTGACAGAACCACAATGATTCTAGGCTTTCTTACTTCTGATTCAGGCTTTGTCTTCTAGACCACATTGCTTTGTACTAATAGCCCCATCCAGAAATATGCCTAAGAAGTTTTCCACATTGTGGTCAAAAATACTGGCAAAAAATTTTGCAGCCATTTACAACCTCAGATTATACAAGAAAGGAATATAAACACAGACATATGTATATGAATATATACATATTTTTGTATATAAAAGTGGTATATAAAGCATTGTCAATTTTTTTACATATTTGCTTTTGTTTTTAAAGAAAAATTTGAAAATATAGACAAATGAGTCCCTACTTTAAACTACATAATTTACCTCACAATATAAACAAAAAGTTTTATTTCATATGGCTAATACATTTATAATAAACTTTCTTAGGGAATCATAGTTTGTCCCTAAAAATTTACTCTAAGTTTTCCCAACAACCAGTAACTCTCTAAAATTCATGCAAAATATAAAGATCATGTAATTTTGAAACTAAAAAAGAAACTAAGCAAAAGCAGTTAATAATAACCACAGATCAAAAAAGAGATACTTGAACCCAGGAATCCTATACCATCTTCCCCTTAGAATCTTTCTGGTCTGTAAAGCATTTAGCCATATGTCTATCTAATCAATGCAATCTACATTATCATAACTGCATACTACCTTCAGTTCCTTCCACTTCTTCAGAACCCAAATCAAATAGCTATTAAACCATCTCAAGCTGGACTATCACCCGGTGACCAATGTAGAAAACTTTGATTGAACTTTTCTCTGCCAACAACTTTTATATTCCTATTAAACAGAGTACAGTATCAATACTATTTTGTCTACCTGTGTATATACATTTAAATTTCCATGAATAAAAGTTATAAAAATTAATTTCTATCATTAACCATTTAGTCCTTAAAAACAGCTATATCATCATTTACCTCTTTTCTCATCTTCTAAAGAATTCTACATAATTTTTCAAAAGCATTACAAACTATAAAATACAAATTATTTTCTTTTACTTTTAACATTACAACAGTATTTGTTACTGCAAATGATAAATATTTCATCTATATTATTGTTCAAATAGATTTATGTAGGCTTATCCTAGTGAAAAGAGACAGTGAAAGTTGCTCAGTTGTGTCTGACTCTTTGTGACACCATGGACTGTAGCCTGCCAGGCTCCTCTATTCGTGGAATTCTCCAGGTCAGAATACTGGAGTGGGTAGCCTTTCCCTTCTCCAGGGGATCTTCCCACCCAGGGATTGAACCCACATCTCAGATTTGATTACCGTCTGAGCCATCAGGGAAGACCATCCTAGTGAACAAGACATTATTTATAGCATTGCTCTCCAGGAAAAAAAAAAAAATCTGCCTCTATGGAACTTTTGTTTGATTCCCAACTTCCCTAAAGTTACTATGCAAAACTTCCAAAGTTTATCTTAGTCCATTTGGACTGCTATAACAAAAATACCATAGACTGAGTAGCTTAAACAACAAACATTAATAGCTACCAGTTTTGGAGCCTGAGAAGTCCAAGATCAAGGCCCTGGCAGACTGGTATCTGGTAAGAACCCACTTCTTCATCCACTTCCTCATAGATGGCTATCTTTTTGCTGTGTCCTCTCTGGTGGAAGGATCAAGGGAGCTTTTGTGGTCTCTTTTAAAAGGGCACTAATCTTATTCATGAGGACTCTGCCCACACGACCTATTCATCTCCCAAAGGCCCTGCCTCCAAATACCATCACTTTGGGGATTAGGTTTCAGCATATGAATTTGGAAGGACATAAATGTTCAGTTAATAGCAAAGTTATTTATATATAGTCAATCATATCCACTGTTTTTCCCTTGTAAATTTTCAGTTATTATATATAACTTTGTTATTTACCTACAAGTTGCTCTGAACATTGTGTCTCTTAATTTCCACTAGGTCTTTTTAGGCCACCAAATGTCTCTCTTGCTGCTTCTCATTAGTATGCAAACTCCTTCAGCATATACTGTCAGCACCTCATTGAGCTACTTCAGCATATACTGGACTATGTTGCATAACAAGTGGCATATCAAGGTTCTGATTTTAAAGTTGCCAATTTAAACTCTGACAAAATAGGCCTGTTGGAAAAGTTTCAAAAATAAGTTTCAGTGGTAGAGTTCAGAGTTCTTATTCATATAAAATACTCAAAATCCTATATCTCAAACATAAACTAACAACCCACTATCAGTATACATTACAGTGTGTGTGTGTGTGTATGTGTGTGCGCGCGTGTGTGTGTGTGTATGCGTGTGTGTCTTAGTCACTCAGTCATGTCCAGCTCTTTGTGACCCCATGGACTGTAGCCCACCACATTCCTCTGTCCATGGGACTTCCCAGGCAAGAATACTGAAGTAGGTTGCCATTCCCTTCTCCAGGGGATCTTCCACATCCAGGGGTAAAACCTGGGTTTCCTGCATTACAGGCAGACTCTTTACCATCTAAGCCACCAACATAGACTACCAACCTATTATTAGTATACATTGCAGTATAATACTGCTAAAAGCATGAGTTCAGTTCAGTTCAGTTGCTCAGTCGTGTCCGACTCTTTGCGACCCCATGAATCGCAGCATACCAGGCCTCCCTGTCCATCACCAACTCCCAGAGTTTACCCAGACTCATGTCCATCAAGTCAGTGATGCCATCTAGCTATCTCATCCTCTGTCATTCCCTTCTCCTCCTGCCCCCAATCCTTCCCAGCATCAGGGTCTTTTCCAATAAGTCAACTCTTCACATCAGGTGGCCAAAGTATTGGAGTTTCAGCTTCAACATCAGTCCTTACAATGAACACCCAGGACTACTCTCCTTTAAGATGGACTGGTTGGATCTCCTTGCAGTCATGAGTAAATCATGTCAAATTTATAGCACTGATCATGCTCCCATTTTATCATGAAAAGTCTCAAATCTGTACTTTTTAACATAGTAGCCAGTAGCAACCTGTGGCTTATTGGGCTACTGGAAATGTGACTACCCTTAATCGAGATGTGCTGTGATACAATGGAGAAGGCAATGGCACCCCACTCCAGCACTCTTGCCTGGAAACTCCCAGGCATGGAGGAGCCTAGTGGGCTGCCGTCTATGGGGTCGCACAGAGTCGGACACAACTGAAGAGACTTAGCAGCAGCAGCAGCAGCAGCTGTGATACAAAAGTTCACACTGGATTTTTGAAGACTTTGTATAAATAAATTAGTGTCAAATATTTCAATAGTTTTTATATTAAGTTTATGCTGAAACAACAGCCATTTGGATATATTGGTTTTCATGACATACATTATTAACATTAATTTCACCTGTTTCTTTTTTTTTCATGTGACTAGTAAAAATTTTAAATTACATACATGTCTCACTCTTGGGCTTTCCTGGTGTCTCAGAAGATAAAGAATCTGCCTGCAATATGGGAGACCCAGGTTTGATCCCTAGGATAGGAAGATCCCCTGGAGGAGGGCATGGCAACCCACCCCAGTATTCTTCACCTGGAGAATCCCCATGGACAGAGGAGTCCATGGGATCGCAAAGAGTCGGACATGACTGAGCAACCTAAGCATAGCACAAGACTCAAATTTGTGACTCACTTTATATATTTATGGTACAGCACTGGCCTCAGTAATAAGTAGAGTTCTGCTGTACCTTAACTATTCATCTCTCCTCCTCTTACAAAAAAATAAATTCTCCTTATAGTGATAATGATCATGATAACACCTTAAATTTTACTATATACTTTCAAATACAACATTATATAAAAGAAGCTAGATATAAAATTATATATGCTGTATGGCTCTATTTAAATAAATCTCAAAAACAGGAAAAAATTTTTAAAAGTCAAGATAGCTATGTTTGGAAAGGAAGAGAAGGTAATAACTGAAACAGAAGGAAGATTAAAGAGGTACTGAAAATGTTTTATTTCTTGACCTGGGCAGAGGTCACATAGATATGTTCATTTTGTGACAACTGAACTATAATACAATTTGTGCACTTTTATATCTGTTGTATTTCAATAAAAATACTTATTCAAAAGCTTAAATTCTGTGGTCAAACTAAAATTCTGTTTTTATACTACTAGTTTCATCATTTGAAATTTAGGAATTTTTTTTTAATTGACACCTGCTTTTTAAAGAGGATTTTATCCTTTAGCATTACTGTCACATTTTTTAAATTCACAGAATTATAGAGCTTTGCAGATGTAAAAAACAATAAACAAGTTTGGCTCTAAGAGAGGTTAGGTGACAAGGACATGATTAACAGCAGTGATAGGACTAAAACCCAGAACTTCCATATCACATTTCAGGACTTCAAACTTTTTAATTTAAGTAGAGTTAGACTCCATTAGAGAGACTTGGAGTCCCTTTATAATCTTGTTGGTGCTAAAGAAAAACTACATGTCGGTCATTCATTCTTCCATTTCTATTATAACAAAATAACAAGGAAATCATAAAACAAGGAAGGGAAGTCATACTTGGTCTCTGCTGAGGAACTTTATAAGAATTAGCAATCCATGTCCTTTGACTTTTTTTTTTTTTGTAACTTTCTCTTTATGAAAACATAGAGAACATTGGTGTTCAACCAAATACTGCATTAAAAACAGAATAGTCTCAATGCAAATTGCCTCTTTCTCTTTACTTTCATAACTTGTTCATAAACCAGTTCAGTAGCAACAAAATCAGAAAGTGTTGACTCCTGCTGGAAATGCAGCTACACTGGAGCTACCAAGTAGCTCAAGATTCAAGGATATAACCACTTATTCTCTGTTTCCTTCAGATTTTGAAATATGGCAGTTCTTCCTCTTTGTTCCTTTTTTTTTTTTAAGAAGAAACTGTTCTGGCTCAGAAATTTAAAATAAGTTATGGTAACATCCTTTATATCTGGTCTTTTCCTGTTTAATCTCTCTCTTTTTTTCTTGCTTAACTATTTTGTTTTGCAGGAGGGGAAAGAAGGAAAGTTCTAAGAAGAGCTTTCATAACAGGTTCAAAAGTATAAAAGCCATTTCAAGCTCCAGACATTTGTAGCCTTTATTTCTCTGGTTCTTGAAAGGGCTTTTTAAATGTTAACAGCTAGGACAGGACCTGATTTTCCAGGCCTCATTTCCTTTGTAGTCTTAGGTTTTTCCCCACCCTTAGCCCCCCAATAACCTCCACAACAGCTTCTTTTTTAAACAAAAACAATTGAAAAAAAGATTTCATTCATCATGGTAATGTGTATAGACAGACCTCTAAGTTCCCACACAGGGCGACCATCTCTGGGATACAGAGTATTAAAATACTTTTGCTTTAATTTCTTCTGCATTTGGTGATTTTGTGTGCCTTCTCAACGTCCTTTCATTTTTTAAAATAATGATATGGCACTTGCAAAGTTATTAGAACTAAAATAGCTAGCAGGAAGCTTTGTTAGTTCCCTCTCCTTAGAAATGCTGAAATACAATCTTTAAAAACTAAATGTCAAAAAAGTGCTCATTGATATACTCTTAAGTTTAAAAAAACAAAGATCTAAATCGTTTAAATCAATATGGGATACATTGTTATCTTATGTTAGAAAAAAATTAAATAAACACAAAATGAAACACCTTATTCCAAGGTCATAACAGTTATTATTTCTAGATAGTAAGATTATAAAAGTTTTTATTTTTTAATTTTCTTCTTGCTTTTGAATATATTTTATCTTAAGTGTACATACATTGTTTGCAATAAACGAAAATATTACTTAGCTTAAATAATTGTTGTTTTATTACTTTTCAGCACATCATGTGAGTATTTTTTTAAATTTCATATACATACTTGCTTGTGAGTGTATGTGCATGCTCAATCGTGTCCAACTCTGCAACCCCATAGACTGTAGCCCACCAGGTTCCTCTGTCCATGGGATTTCCCAGGCAAGAATATTGGAGTGGGTTGCCATTTCCTTCTCCAGTGGTTCTTCCAGACCCAGAGATCAAACCTACATCTTTTGCATTGACAGCTGGATTCTTTACCACTGAGCTACCGGGAGCCCACATATATGCCTGTACTTGTCTATTTATATGTACATTTTATAAGTATTTAAAAATCTTAGTGTATAATTTCCAAAATGGTAAAATCATGACTCATATAAATGATAACCATGAGTCAAAATGTTAAGTGTCAGGGATTTTATTTAACGTATTAATTAATGAGGAATCTAGCAAGAAGTGAAAATCTATTCATAATAGAATTTGACTTACAGAGATTTATATTCTCTACTGGAAAAAACTGTTCTGCATTGCTGACAAGAGGAATCATTTACACTGTTATAGGTAGAAAACATTTGTTATAGGTAGAAATCATTTACACTGTTATAGGTAGAAAATATTTGTTATAGGTAGAAAAATTGTTTTCTATTTTATCTTTTTTATGGAAGTTTTTTTTTTCCTGTTTTCTACACTTTAACTTTTATCTCTAAAGAGCTGTAAAATAGCCTCGTCAATAAAAGATGACAAAAAATATACACTCAGTTAGAATCAGATAAACTCTCTAGTACAGCTAAATACTCAGTATTCCCTTGAACAGAAATCCAGTGATGTTTTTCCAAGGTTTTGACAGATTTCCCTGATATATTTTACTAATTAGTAAACTGAATAACTTCATGGCAAATAGATGGGGAAACAGTGGAAACAGTGAGAGATTTTATTTTCTTGGGCTCCAAAATCACTGTAGATGGTGACTGCAGCCATGAAATTAAAAGATGCTTGCAACTTGGAAGAAAAGCTATGACCAACACAGAGAGTGTATTAAAAAGCAGAGACATTACTTTGCCAACAAAGGTCCATCTAGTCAATGCTATGATTTTTTCAGTAGTCACGTATGGATGTGAGAGTTGGACTGTAAAGAAGGTTGACTGCCGAAGAACTGATGTTTTTGAACCATGGTATTGGAGAAGATTTTTCAGAGTCCCTTGGACTTCAGGGAGACCAAACGAGTCAGTCCTTAAGGAAATCAGTCCTGAATATTCATTGGAATGCTAAATATTCATTGGATGCTAACGCTGAAGCTCCAATACTTTAGCCTCCTGATGCGAAGAGCTGACTCATTGGAAAAGACCCTGATGCTGGGAAAGATTGAAGGCTAGAGGAGAAGGGGGTGACAGAGGATGAGATGGTTGGATGGCATCACTGACTCAATGGGCATGAGTTTGAGCAAAATCAGGGAGATAGTGAAGGACAGGGAAGGCTGGCATGCTGTAGTTCATGGGGTTGCAAAGAGTTGGACACAATTTAGCAACTATACAATTTGCTACACTCCTACTGTTTCTTATTAATCTTAAATAATTTGTTTTCAGTCTTTTAAACTGCTTAAGGATCTAGGGTATATGTTAAAGGGGAGATTCCTGGGCCTTCTTTCCAGAGGTTCTGATTTAGAGGTTTGTCTTTTTTTTTTAATTGAAGGATAATTGCTTTACAATATTGTGTTGATTTCTGCCATATATCAGCATGAATCAGCCATAGATACACATATGTTCCCTCCACCTTGAACCTTCCTCCTACCTCCAACCACATCCTATCCCTCTAGGTTGTCACAGCTCCAATACTTAGGGCACCTGATACAAAAAGCCAATTCATTAGAAAAGACCCTGATGCTGGGAAAGATTGAAGGCAGGAAGAGAAGGGGATGAGAGAGGATGAGATGGTTGGATGGCATCACCGACTCAACGGACATGAGTTTGAGCATGCTCCGGGAGATGGTTAAGGACAGGGAAGCCTGGAGTGCTACAGTCCATGGGCTCGCGAAGAGTTGGATATGACTGAGCAACTGAACAACAACAACAAAAAAAACTGAATGAAAACTATTACAAGTAAAACTTAAATTCCTTGAATTCTTTCTTATGCATCCTCTAGTAATGCTTAGTAAAGTTTTCTGAATTTAATGTGTATATTACCAAGGTATATCACAAAGTATTTGAGGTAGTATACACTTTAGAAACTTCAGGTCAGTCTAAGTGATAAAACATTAATGAATTATAAAACACCATGAAATAATATACAAAATAGAAAAAAATTGTAAAGAAATTACTAATTCAATATAAAGTCATAATCACAAACACAATGTCCAGGGACTTTCCTGGTGGTCCAGTGGTTAAGAACACACCTTCCAATGTAGGGGATGCAGGTTCAATCGCTGGGCAGGAAACTAAGATCCCACATGTTGTGGGACAACTAAGCCCCATGCTGCAACTACTGAGCCCATGCACTTTGGAATCCTTGTGCCACAACTAGAGAAAAGTCCGCATGCCACAACTAAGAACTGACACAGCCCCCTCCAAAATACACACACACACACACACACACATACACACACACACATGTCCACAGAGAAACAAGCTGTGAAACAAAGCACGATCAATTCTGTTTTTTCATCAGTAACTTTTCTAACATTAAGAAGATTTTACAGGAGAAAAATCTTCAAACAGAATACTCCATCTGTTGAATTAAATTTCTATTCTCAACTAAAAAATGATTGTCATCATATGAATATTACAATGAAACAACTAAATCCAAATCACAGAAGCACAGTGTGGTGAAGAAACTGAAACCCAAAAAATTTCAGTGACACTCCGAGGTCACAATACTACTTAAATATTCAACAATACTTGCTATTATAAAAGGATAATTCACATTACTCCTACCTTACATAAAACATAAAAATATCATAAATATAAAAATATTTTATTACTGGACACAGCAATGAATGAATTAACTACTAGACACAAGAACATTGAAGGAATACTTGACTTTTTTAAATTGCCTTGAAAGAGAACAATTCTTTCTTGGAACTAAGTATCCCAAATTTGCAGGAAATTGATTATTTGCAAGTTTTCATTCAATAAATGTGTGACTTAACTATACACAAAGCAGCATAACAGGTGATTAAGAATCTAAACACTAGAGCCAGAGCAAACCATTAGCTCTGCTATTTTTCAGTTCAATACAGTTCAGTCGTTCAGTCTGTTTGACTCTTTGCGACCCCATGGACTGCAACATGCCAGGCTTCCCTGTCCATCACCAACTCTCAGAGTTTACTCAAACTCATGTCCATTGAGTTGGTGATGCCATCCAACCATCTCATCCTCTGTCACCCCCTTCTCCTCCTGCCTTCAGTCTTTCCCAGCATCAGGGTCTTTTCCAATGAGTCAGTTCTTCGCATCACAAGGCCAAAGTATTGGAGTTTCAGCTTCAGCATCAGTCCTTCCAATGAATGTTCAGGACTGATTTCCTTTAGGATGGACTGGATCTCCATGCAGTCCAAGGAACTCTCAAGAGTCTTCAACACCACAGTTCAAAAGCATCAATTCTTCGGTGCTCAGCTTCCTTTATAGTCCAACTCTCACATTCACACATGACTACTCGAAAAACCATAGCTTTGACTAGACGGATATTTGTTGGCAAAGTAATGTCTCTACTTTTTAAAATGCTGTCTAGGTTGGTCATAAATTTTCTTCCAAGGAGCAACCATCTTTTAATTCCATGGCTGCAATCACCATCTGCAGTGATTTTGTAGCCCAAGAATATAAACTCTGCCACTGTTTCCCCATCTATTTGCCAAGAAGAGATGGGAACAGATGCCATGATTTTAGTTTTATGAATGTTGGGTTTTAAGCCAACATTTTCACTGTCCTCTTTCACTTTCATCAAGAGGCTCTTTAGTTCTTCTTCACTTTCTGCCATAAGGGTGGTATCATCTGCATCTCTAAGGTTATTGATATTTCTCCCAGCAATCTTGATTCCAGCTTGTGCCTCATCCATTCCATTGTTTCTAATGATATACTCTACATATAAGTTAAATAAGCAAGGTGACTATATATAGCCCTGACATACTCCTTTCCCTATTTGGAATCAGTCTGTTGTTCCATGTCCAGTTCTAACTATTGCTTCCTGATCTGCATACAGTTTTCTCAAGAGGCAGGTCAAGTGGTCTGAAGTTCCCATTTCTTTAAGAATTTTCCACAGTTTGTTATGATCCACACAAAGGCTTCAACATAGTCAAAAAAGCAGAAAGAGATGGTTTTTCTGGAACTCTCTTGCTTTTTCAATAATCCAATGGATGTTAGCAATTTGATCTCTGGTTCTTTTGCCTTTTCTAAATCCTCTTGAACATCTGGAAGTTCACAGTTCATGTACTATTGAAGCCTGGCTTGGAGAATTTTGAGCATTACTTTAGTAGCATGTGAGACGAGTGCAATTGTGCGGTAGTTTGAGCATTCTTCGGCATTGCCTTTCTTTAGGATTGGAATGAAAACTGACCTTTTCCAGTTCTGAGGCCACTGCTGAGTTTTCCAAATTTGCTGGCATATTGAGGATAGCACTTTCACAGCATCATCTTTCAGGATTTGAAGTAGCTCAACTGGAATTCCATCATCTCCACTAGCTCTCTTTGCAGTGATGCTTCCTAAGGCCAACTTGACTTTGCATTCCAGGATGTCTGGCTCTAGGTGAGTGATCACACCATTGTAATTTCCTGGGTCATGAAGATCCGTTTTGTACAGTTCTTCTGTGTATTCTTGCCACCTCTTCTTAATATCTTCTGCTTCTGTTAGATCCATACCATTTCTGTCCATTATTGTGCCCATCTCTGCATGAAATGTTCCCTTGGTATCTCTAATTTTCTTGAAGAGATGTCTAGTCTTCCCCATTCTATTGTTTTCCTCTAACTCTTTGCATTGACCACCAGGGAAGGCTTTCTTTTCTGGCCTTGCTATTTTTTGAAATGCTGCATTCAAATGGGTATATCTTTCTTATTCTCCTTTGCCTTTAGTTTCTCTTCTTTTCACAGCTATTTGTAAGGCCTCCTCAGAAAACCATTTTGCATTTCTTTTTCTTGGGGATGGTCTTGATCACTGCCTCCTGTACAATGTCACAGACCTCCATCCATAGTTCTTCAGGCACTCTATCAGATCTAATCCCTTGAATCTATGTCTCACTTTCTCCGTATAATCATAAGAGATTTGATTTAGGTCCTACCTGAACGGTCTAGTGGTTTTCCCTACTTTCTTCAATTTAAGTCTGAATTTGGCAATAAGGAGTTCATGATCTGAGCCACAGTCAACTCCTGGTCTTGTTTTTGCTGACTGTATAGAGCTTCTCCATCTTTGGCTACAAAGAATATAATCAATCTGATTTCAGTATTGACCATTTGATGATGTCTACGTGTAGAGTCTTCTCTTGTGTTGTTGGAAGAGGGTGTTTGCTACGATCAGAGTGCTCTCTTGGCAAAACTCTCTTAACCTTTGCGTTGCTTCATTCTGTGCTCCAAGGCCAAATTTATCTGTTACTCCAGGTACTTCTTGACTTTCTACTTTTGCATTCCAGACTCTCCAAAAAAGGACAACTTTTTTGGGTATTAGTTATAGGTCTTGTGGGTCTTCATAGAACCATTCAACTTCAGTTTCTTTGGCATTACTGGTTGGCGCATAGACTTGGATTACTGTGATATTGAAAGGTTTGCCTTGGAAACAAACACAGATCATTCTGTCGTTTTTGAGATTGCATCCAAGGACTGCATTTCAGACTCTTTTATTGACTATGATGGTTACTTCATTTCTTCTAAGGGATTCTTGTCCACAGTAGTAGATATAATGGTCATCTGAGTTAAATTCGCCTATTCCAGTCCATTTTAGTTTGCTGATTCCTGAAATGTCTATGTTCTCTCTTGCCATCTCCTGTTTGACCACTTCCAATTTGCCTTGATTCATGGACCTAACATTCTAGGTTCCTATGCAATATTGCTCTTTACAGCATTGGACTTTATTTCCATCACCAGTCACATCCGCAACTGGGTGTTGTTTTTGCTTTGGCTCTTCTCTTCATTCTTTCTGGAGTTATTTCTCCATTGACCTCCAGTAGCATATTGGGCTCTTACCGACCTAGGGAGTTCATCTTTCAGTGTCCTATCTTTTTGCCTTTTCATACTGTTCATGGGGTTCTCAAGGCAAGAATACCGAAATGGTTTGCCATTCCCTCCGCTATTGACCCACGTTTTGTCAGAACTCTCCATGGTGACCCATCTGTCTTGGGTGGCCCTACACAGCATGGCTCATAGTTTCATTTAGTTAGACAAGGCTGTGGTCCATGTGATCAGATTGGTTAGTTTTCTGTGATTGTGGTTTTGAGTCTGTCTGCTCTCTGATGAATCTCCCCTGGTGACTCAGATGGTAAAAGTGTCTGCTTACAATGTGGGAGAACTGGGTGCAATCATTGGGTTGGGAAGATCCCCTGGAGAAGGAAATGGCACCCCCCTCCAGTACTCTTGCCTGGAAAATCCCATGGATTGAGGAGCCTGGTAGGCTACAGTCCATGGGGTCACAAAGAGTTGGACACGGCTGAGTGACTTCACTTTGCTCTTTTGTTTTGCCCTCTGATGGAGAAGGATAAGAGGCTTATGGAAGCTTCCTGATGGGAGAGACTGACTGAAGGGGAAACTGGGTCTTGTTCTGATGGGAGAGGCCATGCTCAGTAAATCTTTACCCAGTTTTCTGTTGATGGATGGGACTGTGTTCCCTCCCAGTTTTTTCCTGGGGCCAAACTATGGTGGAGGTAATGAAGATAATGGAGATCTCTTTCAAAAGGTCCCCAAGCCTGCAGCAGGCCACTGCTGACCCATGCCTCCACTGGAGACTCCTGGGCACTCACAGTCAAGTCTGGGTCAGTCTCTTGTGGGATCACTGCTCCTTTCTCCTTGGTCCTGGTGCTCACAAGGTTGTTTGTGCCCTCCAAGAGTCTGTTTCCCCAGTCCTGTGTAAGTTCTGGCAGCTCTATGGTGGGGTTAATGGTGACCTCCTCCAAGAGGGTTTATGCCACACCCAGGTCTGCTGCACCCATAGCCCCTGCCCCTGCCTCTGCTGACCCATACCTCCACAGGAGACACTCAAACACAGTTCTGTCTCAGTCTTTGTGGGGTCTCTCGGTCCTGGTGCACACAAGGTTTGTTTGAGCCCTCTGAGTATCTCTGGCGGGTATGAAGTTTGATTCTAAATGTGATTTTGCCCCTCCTACTGTCTTGCTTGGGTTTCTCCTTTGCGCTTGGACGTGGGGGTATCTCCTCAAAGTTGCTCCAGTGCTGCACAGCTGCCACTCCAGTGCTACCGTCTTGCTGGGGCTTCTCTGCCCTTGGACATGGGGTATCTCCTCACAACCACTCCAGCACCAAGCACCTGCCACTTCAGCTGTAGTAGGTAGTCTTTCCTTTCTCCAGCGAAACTTCCCAACTCAGGGATCGAACCCAGGTCGCCTGCATTGCAGGCAGATTCTTTACCAACTGAGACACAAGGGAGGCCCCTGCTATTTTTAGACATGTGATTTTGAACATGTTATTAACCTTTACAGGTCTCAATTTCCTTGTCTAGTTACTTAATCTGTGTGTGCCTCAATTTCCTCAGCTGTACAATGATATATTAACCAACACATATGAAACACTTAAGGAAGAAACTGAGGACAAAGAAAGCATTACCAACATGTATGTCAAATCACTGGTTCTAAAAATGTGGTCCTCAGGCCAGCAGCATATAAAAAGTTGCTACAAAATCTTCTGACACATCACGTCTTACTGATTCAGAAACTCAGGTAGGGCCCAACAATATAAACCTTCACAAAAAATCTTCCAGGTGATTCCAGTGCACACTGAAGTTTGAGAGCTATTGGTACAAATTAATAAGATGTTATCTCTTTGTTTCTGTACATTAATATAAAGTCGTTTAGTATACACAGCCATTAGTATACTTGGTGTTTTGCACCAAGTATAATGGCATCATCCTTTATTGCAAAACAACTAAAAGATTTGGTTTCAGAATTGAAAGTAACTTCATATCCACTAAGATACCTATAAAACAAACAAACATAATAACAAGTATTGGCCAGGCTGTGGAGAAATTGGACCCTTCAAACATTGCTGGTGAGAATGTAAAATGGTGCAGTCAGTTTGGAAAACAATCTGACAATTCTTCAAAAAGATAACCACTGAGTAACCTCATGACGCAGCAATTTCTCTCCTAGACATAAACACATGAGAACAAAAACATGTTCACACAAAAACTTGCACACAAATGTTCATAACAGCATTATTCATAAGAGCCAAATAATGGAAACAATCCAAATGCACATGAGGTGATGAATGAGTAAACAAAATATGGTATATCCACATGATGGAATCTTATTCTACTATAAAAAGGAACAAAAGCATTGATACATGCTACACTATGAATGAACCTTGAAAACATTATGCGAAGTCAAACCAATCCCCAGAGACCACATATTGTATGATTCCATTTATATGAAATAGGCAAATCTACAGATCCAGAAAGTAGATTAGTGGTTGCCTAGGGTTGGGGTAAGTGGGAGGAAAAACTGCTAACAGATACATGGTTTCTTTTGGGAATGATAAAATTGACTGTGGTGATAACTGCACAACTCTGTGACTCTATTAAAAAATAGTTGTATACTTTATGAATGAAAAATGTATACTTTATTATGTGAATTAAGTGGTATGTGAATTACAGCTCAATAAACCTGCTATGCAAAGAGCCTAAGGCATATGCCAAAATATTATGGATGGAAAATATTTGTAATATAAAAATTGATGCAACAACAAAAATTTGTACTTAAATTCTAAATTATATTATCCTGAAAGTGAATGAAGGAAGAATAAGGTAAAGGGGAAGGTGTTAAATTCTTCATACATCTAACAGAAGTAAGGAAACAATGAAATAGTTTTAATCTTGATTGGAGCAAAAACTAAAATATAACCATTAATAATACTGAAAATAAAATGTATATCCTCCAAATCAAGGAAAAAAGAAATGAGCAGGGATTACACTTGGATGTTAACTAGTTACCTCACAGCTGTGGCTCGACAAGTGACTTTTATTTCCTCTTTGAGGTGTGTGTGCTCACTTGCTGACTCTTTGCCACCCTAAGAACTGCTGCCTGCCAGGCTCCTCTGTCCATAGGATTTCGCAGCCAAGAATACTGGAGTGGATTGCCACTTCCTCCTCCAGGGGATCTTCCTGACCCAGAGATGGAATCCACATCTCCTGCATTGGCTGGCACATTCTTTACCACTGAGCCATCTGGGGATATCCAAGCCATGAAACTCACTAGTTACCTCACAACTCTGGCACTACAAGTGATTTTTATTTCCTCTTTATTTTCCACATTTTCTACAAAGGGTTGTTTTATCTTTGTGTAAGCCTACTTACCTTTGTTGCCTTAACTTTTTAAAATCCAATTTCATTTACTTATGTATTTCATTTATGGTTAATTTTAATATGTTAATAGATTCAAATAATTTAAAATTCAAAAGACCCAGAAACTATGGTGAAAAGACTCACTGCTACCAGTGTACTCTGTCCCCAGACACCACCACAAGCATGGAGGCTACAAATATTATCAGTTATTTCCTGGGATCTTTGTGAAAATATTAGATGCATATATATTAATTATTTTCTGTCTTTTTAATACAAACACAGTGTAATATACACATTGTTCCATACCTTCCTGCTTTTATTCAACAATGTATCTTACAGATTGTCTCATATTAGTATGTGTAGAGCTTCCTCTTTCTTTTTAATGGATACATGGTAGTCCATTGTATGCATTACCATAATTTATTTAGCCTCATAAACACATACTACTTTTATAATTGGCAAGAACAGCAAAAATATTATGGAGGAAAAACTATCTTTTAATCTCAGGCTCTTCTTCCTCATTCTACTCTGAAATATTCTTTTTTTCCCCCTTTTCCAAGTACCTTCCTTCTATATGTTCACTGGGTAAATGCAATCCTTCTCCCTGTTTGCCCGTCATCCCTAGATGGGTGATTTCCACAATTATAGTTTTCTCCTAACTTTGAAGCCCATATTTCTCACTGTCTACTAGACAACTTCACTTGGTATCCATCCAATACTTTAAATTTAATATGTCGAAAATTAGAAGTTCATCACATAAACCTGCTTCTATCTGGCAACATGCATATATAAATATCACAAAAATGTATTGAGTCATGGTTAATCTACAAGACATGGTGCTAAGCTTAGATCCTATCCAAAAGAATTTTACAGTCTAGAACAGCCAGTAAGACATGTATCTATACTCATACCTCTATGATAGCACATATATTTTTGCTATAAATAGTGATGACAGATTAATCAAGATAAATAAAAGGTAGTGGCTCAGGGATAAAGAATCCACTTGCAGTGCAGGGGACTCAAGAGATACAGGTTCGATCCCTGGGTTGGGAAGATCCCCTGAAACCCACTCTAGTATTCTTACCAGGAAAATCCCATGGACAGAGGAGCCTGACAGGATACGGTCCAGGTGGTAGCAAAAAAGTCAGACACAACTGAAGTGACTAAGTACACAGTACCAGTACAAAATAGTATTAGAACAGATGATTGAGGTCAGAATAGACCTGTAATAGACCCTTAATTATAGGCTTAATTATATCAACTTAAAATCTGTATAAAATGGGAAGCTCCAGAAATTTTTTGAGTGGGGGTCTCTACATTTCATTTTCAGAAGATAGATCTGGCTGTGATGTAGAAAAAGGATTTAACTGGGGACCTATTCAAGGATGGGAGAACATATCTATTAAACAGATGATGAGAACCTGAACAGACCTAAATTGAGACTTTGATCAGGTTATCTTTGATCAGCCTACCGAGTTTTCTCTCAGAATATAATACTTTCATGTTTATCAGGTTTCATTCACATAAGACACTAACTGTTCCCAAATACATGCTCCACCCTGCTCCACTGTTTTCCAAGGCCTAGCTCAAAAACTTTGGGGAAAGAACTTCCCCCATTTCCCTCAGCTAAAATGAACTGCTTCCAGAGCATTTTATCTGTAACTTACTGGTGCTGCTTAATCATTCTCCCCCCACCAAGCTATAAACTCCTTTAGATAAGGGATTACTCATTATTTATTCTGGTTTTCCAGAAATTTAGTACACTGCCTGACACATACTAAGCACCCTATATAAACTGTTGAATTATACTGACACAGTGGGAAGTGCATGGGTTTTGGGAGTTAGACAGACTTAAGGACTCAATTGCAGCTTAGCCACTCACTCATTAGCTATATGATTATGAGCAGGTATTTAACTTTTCTTATCTATAAAACAAAACTTCTTGCAAATTTTTGTGAAGGTTTGAGATCAGCACCTAGGGGAGTATACAGTGTGTAATGGATATTCAATGAATAATAGTTAAAATAATGGCTCCAGGAATACTTTTTTTAGTCTCAGGTAAAAGAGCAGATCTCTTGTATTTTTATTTACATTGTTAACTATGCTCAGTTATGACTCCTCTGTCAAGGGATATCAATGTATGCACTCAACATACATTTTTGAATGCCTACTACATGTTAAGCATTGAGTATATAAAAATGAGGAAATCATGGTCTCTATAATTAGGACAATTATTTCAAAATCCTTTTAGTAACAGAGTCTCCTCTCCTTGTCTTTACTACCCAAGAAAGAAAGGCATTGCAGAGTTTCTGGGCCTTATATGAGCTGTCAGTCTGTTGCATTGTATAATTTCATATTTCCTATATTAATTCAAAAAAACTTACTAACTATCCTGTGGCAGGCATTGTACTAGAAGATACAGAAATAAACAAAAAAAATATAGAACAGTCCCAGTCTTGAAGAAGGTATTTCAGAGCATCTTCTTATTTTTAAAAACAAAGAAGTGTATTACTAATTAGCACATATACATTTCTATTACACTTCATAATTTCATTCTTACCTATAGCCTTCTGTAGATAAAACTGAGTAGAATCTGATAAAATGATCCAGTCTTTGTTATCTCCTATGTTATTTGTTGGCTTCTAATCTTGTTTTATGGTAACTTGAAGATTTAGCCATCCATGTACCAACAATTCTGGGGACAAAATAAAAGACATGTCACTAGATCATTAACCTTTTTTGGACTCTCACCAACCTTACTGACAGTTCTTTTTTACTTTAGAAAGACGGTAACGAGAACCCAACATGCGAGACGGCAAAAGGAACGCAGATGTATAGAATAGACGCGTGGACTTTGTGGATGAGGGTAAGGGTGGGATGACATGGGAGAAGGGCATTGAAACATGTTCATTATCATATGTCTAATCAATCGCCAGCCCAAGATTGATGCTCGGGGCTGGTGCAGGGAGATTTCCCGGGGGGGGGGGGGGG